>BQNB010092336.1:0-26644 GCA_026074375.1 Tanacetum coccineum | reverse complement strand
TTCTCTTATATATTTTATTTCTAGGTAGGTCTTGACTTTTTACCTTGGTCAAGGGTGAAGAGTTTGGATTTGCCTAGTATTTTATATATACTATACGACAAGAATCAATAACCAAGATATATTTCTTCTTATTAATACTCTCCACGCGCATTGGCCCGCAAAGATTCATATGCAGAAGATAAAGTTTTTCTTGATTAGTGTCATCAGCTTTGGGTTTGTGAGAGGCCTTCTTGCTTTTTCCAAGAGAACATGTCAAACATAAATGATCTTTCTCGAGTTTTAGCTTTGGTATACCTCAAACAAGACCTTGCTTAGCCAACTGATTAAGAGTACTGAAGTTTAAATGAGACAACCTTCGGTGCCATAACCAGCTTTTAGTTTTAGAGGCTTTAGATAGTAAACAAATTAGAGAAGATTTCAGCATATCATCGAGTGAAATGGTGTACAAATTTGTGTCTCTTGATCCAGAAAGTAAATCAGCACCGTCTAAACTCCGAACATAACACGTGTGTTTCCGAAATGCTACTTCAAGATCCAAGTCGCATAATTGACCCACAGTGAACAAATTGTGCCCGAGACCCTCAACATAATAAACCCGTGATATTGTAACATTCCCTAATTGATAATCATCATAACCCATAATCTTTGCAATCTGATCATTTCCAAATCTAACAATACCCAAGAATTTGCTAACGAAGTTGATGAGCTGAGAGCATTTCTCGGTCATATGCTTGGAGCAGCCCGAGTCCAGGTACCAGAGTACGATTTGTACAACCTGAAATTAACACGGGAAGAAGATGGAGCAGTAGAAACATTGGATCCCCAGTTTTGCATGGGTTCCGAGTGATTAGAAATCTTAGAACCTACGGTCTTAGATTTACTACTCGACCCTACATTTTTTATGTCTTTGAGTTTTCCAGATTTGTTACTACTTGGTTGTGTTTGTTTAACTATTGTTGTTGAGTTGGATTTCCTAAGAGGCACTACTTTAGTGGAGATGATCCTAGTTAAAGGGCATGTATTTCCATCTATAGTAAAGATCCGTCCTGTAGGTTTCCAGCTATAACCAACATTAATATAAACTTTACCAGTAGGTTTCCATATGTTCTTCTTTTTGCTCTTAGCAGATCTAGATTTCACAGATTTAGATTTAACCCGAGCATTCACATCATTAAGATAATCACTAACACATTTATCATGAATATCATCAAACATACATTCATGGTAGGTAGCACAAATAAGTTCAGAATTCACATTCAACACAGAATGCTTAATATTTGCATTCCAGACTATTTTAGAATCACGATTCAAATTATTCAAACTATACTTAGTAATCCTAGGTTGGTCTTCTACTTTATTTGTCTTCTTGTTACTACTTGAAGTTTGCATGATCCTATCTTTCTTTGTATTGCTCCTAGGCTTTGATTCGCTAGCTTCAGTAGAACTGCTTACTCTTGTAGACGGTGACATAGAATCGTTAGTGGTCTATTTTTCCTGTGGTTGTACCTGTTTTTGTGTTTTATCTTTTGATGTATCATTATATTCTACAAACCTAACTCTCCTAGTCATGTTCATTGGTGTAACAACAACTAACTTATCGCTTACATTTTTAGGACATGTAGCACTAACATAAACAAGCAATTCCTGAATGCGTGTGACAAACGTACAAGCAGAGGATAAGTTACTATCTAAAGGCCTTAATTCTCTAGCGTCTTCGACGACCTCACGAATTATATCAACATTTGCTTGTGTGCGCTTAAGATAGTCTACATGTGCAGCCATATTATTCGAATTATGCACATTTTAAATACTTTCAACCACATTCTTTCCTTTAATATTCGCAATGTGTTCCTTCAGTTTCTCAATCGAGACATTCTTTGCTTTTAACTGAGCTTGCAACTCATTTACTATGAATTTTTTTTCTTAAATTCAGGAGCATCTTGATTATGAGATGGTGTGTTATTTTGAAAACTTTCTTTACTTTGTTGTAATTTGATTTCAAGAGGAATACATCGATTTTCAAGTCGGGAACATCGTTTCGAAAGTTCATCGAAAACAACTTTTTCAATCATGTCATGCTTTTTAGCAAGCTCAGCCTTTAAGCACTAGAGTCTCATTGTATTCATCCACGAAACTCTGTTGCATGTATTTATAATCATTAATGGCAGCTAAAGAATTAACAATAGTATGCACAAGATCTTGAGATATAAGAAGCTCTATTAAATGATCATTTTCTTGTTTTAGCAGGTCTAGAGCAGAATTATCATGATCAAGAGAATTATAATTCGCAGGTAACACATTATCATAATGATCATTAGCATGCATTATAGTATTCATTACATCTTGACATATAATATGCTCTAAAAGACGATCATTATCAAGACTTAATTCTTATTTCTCAATCTTAAAATACTTCTTATCTACAAGACATTTGGCAACCTCGGTTTCCATTTGATTAAAAATAGCTTTCATTTATTTGAGTTCTTTGTGAAGACCGTGTTCAAACAACTGAAAATATTCTTTCAAAGTTTGAGCAAAAGGTTTGACATCTTTTTCAAAAGCCCCTTTTATATGTTCAACCCCCCATGATCCTATTCTATTTCCAGTCATTTTGGTATGAAAAGTTATATTTTCATCAAATTTATTAACATGTTCTTTCATTTTATGAAAACTATCATTTACCATACTGATTGATGGAAGTTCACGAGGAATTTCCATCTTTAAAACTAGTTCGGATGGAACGAGTGGTTTTATAGAAACGGATTGTGAAATAGGTAACCAAATGCCTGTTCTGCAGACAGTTGTTTCTGAGGCACAAAATGCTTTAGAAATATGCTCAGATAGTTTAAGCTTGGATCATTTTTTTGCTAGCATTTTAACCTCTTCTCTTAGCTAATTATAAGGTTTCCTAAGTATCAGTTATTGACAAAAGCAGCATGTGTCTTTAACAAATGGTATTACCATCATACAAAGCAGTAACTTTCGTCTAGCTTGAGATGAGATAAAATAGGATTTTGATAATACCAAGTGTTGTTTTGTGAATTTATCATAAAAAGCTTGAGGTTTGGTTAACATATGCTTGTTTGCAGTTGATTGACCCTATTTTGTAAAACACAAAATTGTCTAAAGCTTTATTCTTTGTTTTGTAAAGCAATGACTTCATCAAGATATTTATCTTCCTTTTGCTTAGACCCTTTTTCTAACTTTCAACAGTTGTGATAAAGTTCTATGACTTATAGCTATCGCATTGAGTTGTGTTTTTATGAGTTGTTATTTGTTTTTCAAAATCCGCAACCTTTGCATTTCTGTCAACAATAACCTATCTTAATTGACCATCAATATACTTTTCTCTATCATTTAATTCAAACTTTTGTATTTGTTCAAAAAGTTTTACTTGTTCTTTATATCTTTCAAGCTCGGCAGTTAGAGTTTCATTTACAATTATATTTTCCTACTGCACCTTATTGCATTGAGCAACTTGACTAGACATTTCTTCAATGACAGACATTAATAGTCCATCTTGTTATATAGGAGAACTAGTGCTTTGAACAACCGGATTTTCAGTTTCTTGCAAGTATTGTTCATAAGAGACGATATTACTATCACTTGTTATGTCGTTTTCTGTGTCATTATCAAAAAATAGTTGTTCAGAACACTGTGTCTCTTGCACACTTTGATAACTTATATCGTCTATGTTTGTGTCATGAAATGGTACCTCTGAAAGAACATATGAGTCATAGGAAGATAGATTGGCCATAAGAACTGCCTTAGCTAGGGGGTACATCATTACAATCAGAATCAAAAGCATCAAGATCATCAGTCTAAAATGCTGCTGGAGTTGGGATTTACCAAGATGCTTGAGCTGGAACGACTATATCCCTATTATTTGCTAAGAAAGCCAACTATTCTGGATCTAAATAAGCTCCTAATTCCAAAGCTTTAGTCAACAACATTTTCTCTTTAAACCATGCTGAATTCTTGGGCCTTTTTGGTTTTGTGCACTATCTACCAAAATGGCCTTCCTTTTGACAGTTGTAACACTTAACCACCCTTGGTTGAGCTGTAGCCCCATTCCTGTTACCTCCCTGATTTGTATCATTGTTTTGTACCCCTGTGTTAACATACCCCGGTGTCTCTCTCCCCTGAACTGTTTGTACGGTGAGTATTCCATCTTGAATGGTTGCTTGGTTCCTAGGATTAGACGAGGTTCTCAGCTGATTGTTTGTCTGTGGGAAACGAGGACTAAATGATGCGCTTACAAACGCCATTAGCTAGTTCAAATTAGCAATTGGATCATCAGAAGGTTTAAAAGATGGAACAACAAGTCCTGAATCCAACTCTATAGAAGATGGTTGCTGAATAGCATGTGCTTGATAGGATTTTTGCAAAGCAGGTGCTTAATATGGTTGTTGATGAACCACTGGAGAATTAGTAACAACTTGTGGCTGATACTGTGATTGTTGGATAATTAGTGCATCATAAGAACGTTGTGGTGCAGGAGGTGAGTAGTATTATTGAGTAGCAGATGATAGTACCGAGTCGGGTTCAAACAAGTTGGAGAATTAGCAACCAAGGCTATCTGATCCAAATAACTTTGTCTTGATAAACAAACTTCATTTGCATGAGCTTCATGTTACCTTAGATGAACATACAGATGATCAAAGTTAGTGGTATGCATGTCTTTTGCTAATTTGACATCCGTGACAAATTTGCTCCATTCAGGTTGAAGACGATTGACAAACTTTGTGTTGACTTAAACTAGTTTCATTGTCATACCAATCGTATGCATATCATTGATCAGCTAGGCAAACCACATGTAATACGAATGATTTGTCTCCCCAGGCATAGAAGTGAATGTGTCAAAAATCATCAGGTAACTTGGACTCTCTCTCTTGCAATGATAACTCTGAGCATTGAATGAGTAATTTGACTCTATCCCAAATTTGCTTTGCATCTTTATTATGATTAACCACATTGTAAATGTCTTGAGGTAAACCTTGCAAAACAATGTTTGTTGCCTTGATATCAACTTATTCACGAATCTTTTCTTCATCTGTGAGATCAGTGTATGTTCGTGCTCTTATCATTGCTGGAGTTGTTTCATTTCCTGGTTCTACCATTGTTCCATATTGGAAAGGCCTGTTGAGAACTGAATCAACAAGTAACTTGCCATGTTCCTTGCCTTTGATGTACAACAGCATACGACTTGCCCATGAACTGTAATTAGTCTTATCAAGCATGGGGGGACGATTGTCAGCCCCAGAAACAATGACATTTTCTGCTAATGATAAACTCATTTTGAATTACTTAAAACTTGAAATGAAATTATTTGATCGATTCAGTAATTGATGAGAATTATGTTAAAGTGATGTTGTTATAAGTGATTTAGTCCTTGTTAATTCACGGGATTTTACTAATCTTGATTAAACCGGGAAAATAAGTAAATACCTCACGGTATTTTACTAATCTATGATAAACCGTTGAAATTAACTTTTTCTTGAAATGTCACAAACCACAGTGTCATAAACCTCAGTGAAATGTCACAAACCGCAGTGTCACAAACCTCAATGAAATGTCACAAACCGCAGTGTCGCAAACCTTAGTGAAATGTCACAAACCGCAGTTGAGGAAAATGTGACAAACCGCAGTGAGAAACTTTTTTTGGCAGAATTTTATTTCCTTAAAATGTAATAAACCATAGTGAAATGCTAAACCCTGTATGTCACAAAACTCAGTGTAATGAAAAACACAAACCGCAGTGACTAAATTACACAAACAGCAGTGAGTGTGCACAACCCATAGTGAGATAAAATGCACAAACCGCAGTGAAATGTAATTTTTGGCAGAGTTTCGTTTCTTTAAAATGTAATAAACCGCAGAGAATAAGGTACACAAACCGCAATGGCTAAGTAACATAAACCACAGTGACTATGAATGCATAAACCGTAGTATTCAAAACACAAACCGCAGTGTTCAAACACAAACCTCGGTGTTCAAACACAAACCGTAGTATGCAAACTTTTCAGGAAAACCAACTTTTAAATCACTTAAAAACACACTTTTTGACGTCTTTGATCCAAACCTTTTGTACAAATAACTATGTCTAGCTAGATACATCTTAAAAACACAAACTTTAAGGTTTTTAAACACAAAAAATTAGATTCAAGAAAAAAACGTACGAACTATATAAAAACTTATAAAAACCATAGGTTTGATCTAAAAAATGCACATAAACTCACACAATCACCCCATGACTACTGATACCAATTGATGATATCACAAATTAAGACCTATATGAGTTTTTAAGAAAGAACTAGAGAGAAAAAGGATGGTTGACACTTGTAGAGAGAGAAAGAGAGAATAACATAAAATGAAAGTTCTTACAAATGACCAACACCCTCTCCATGGGATGGAGAAGGCTTATATAGTATCTTACTATGGCCAGCCATGTGCTTAAGTGTCATGGGCTTGGCCCGGTTAGCTTTCTCGTAACCGAACGCTTAACTACGAGCTACAATATACTATATTGGAAGTGACCGAGTCTTTTCTAGATTCCTAACACTATGGTTTCGTAACTGGAGGTCTTGTATCAAAAGATTGGTTTTGGTTTCGTACTTCACGCTTTCGTAACACAAGTTTCATATACAGAGGTTTCGTAAATGGTTTCCTTATTGAAGGTTTCATACAAGAGGTTTCGTAACAGAGGTTTTGTATTACAGTTTGAAACATTTACATACCATTGAGTTTTCGTAAGACTTGGTTTCGTAAGAGGTTTGGTAACACAACTTTTCTAATTGAAGGTTTCGTAATTCAGTTTTTCATATTGGAAGGTTTCGTATCTCATTGGAAGAGGTTTCATAACATAGATTTTGGGTTTCGTAACACTGTTTCAGAGGTTTCGTATCACAGTCGTTGGGTTTCGTAACACTGTTTCATAGGTTTCGTATCTCATAATTTGGGTTTCGTAACACAGTTTAAGATGATTCGTATCGTCTAGTTTTTGAAAATTGAGCTTTCGTATAAAAGCTTATTGTTACTTAAACTTTCATACCCAAGGTTTAGTTTCTTCAAGATTACATCATTCAAAGTGTTGTAATACAAGACAAAGTTACATTTGCTCATTGATTTCACGATTACAAGACTTTATCTCTAAAACGATCTAAGTTTGCATTGTAATCATTCAATACAACATGTCTACTTCAAATCAACAAACTCTAGTTGACTTAAGAGCTAATGAAAGACCTCCAAAGCTTGAGAAAGGGAATTATATTCCATGGGAAAGTAGGTTCAAAAGGTTTCTGGATAATAAGCTTAAAGAGGGGGATCGAATGTGGCGCTCAATTAAGAAAGGACCTTATGTCAAGCCAATGATTCCTAATCCAGACAAGTCTACTGAGCAGATACTTGAACCATTGTCTAAAATGACCGAGGGAAACAAGAAGCAATACATTGCTGATGTGAGAGTCATGAATTATCTTTTATCAAACAATATCTAATGATATCTACAATTCAGTGGATGCGTGTAAAAATGCTAAGGATATGTGGGAACGAATTAAAAGGTTGATATATGATTCTGACGTTACTAGTCATGTGAGACGCTCACGACTCATGGATGAGTTTGACAAATTTGCAGCAAAGGAAGGAGAATCGCTAGAATATGTGTATGAAAGATTGACAACACTTGTGAATATTATGGATCGTAATAATGTTCGTCCTATTCTAGTGTCAATCAACACCAAGTTTCTTAATTGCTTGCAACCCGAGTGGAGAAAATATGTTACCATGGTTCGTCACAATCAAACAGGAGATGTAGTTTCATATGATTAGTTGTATGATTCCTTAGTACAATTCGAACCATATGTTCAAGCATCCAAAGCAAAGAAAGCTGCCAAGAATCATGATCCATTAGCCCTTCTTGCTAATTCAAATGCTTCTTCATCACAATCTCATGCAAATTCTTCTTATTCACCACAACCATACTATGTCACACATCCTTCATCCGTTGTTGATTAAGAAGATGACTATCAAGGGGAGTTACAAGGGGATTCTCAAGACGATAAGCTTAAAATTGGCATGATGTTATTAGCTCGAGCAATCACTCAGAAGTTCTCTACACCTACCAATAATCGTCTTCGTACTTCATCAAACACAAGAAATCAAGCTGTGATAAGAATGCAGGTTATGGTCGCAATGGTAACAGGAATGCAGGGAGACAAAACAGGAATCAAGCATTTAATGCAGGAAATGGGAATGATGAAAGCAATCAGATTGTTCAGCGTGTTCCATGAACTGAGTCAACTTTGGAAAATGCAAATGTTCAGTGGTATAACTGCAATGAAAAAGGCCACTATGCTCGTGATTGTTAGAAACCAAGAGTTTGTGATGCAAAGTATCTTAGAGAACAAATGTTGCTACAGCTAAGTGAAAAGGATAAGAACCGAAAGACAACCTTCAAGGAAAAAACGAAAAAAATGATTTCATGCTCGATAAATTCCTTATGAAATGAGCACATTAGAATGAGTCTAACTTCTGGCAGTATAGTCATGATGGAGCCCGAATCTAACCAACTGATGACAATGCTGAGGTTCTGAACCATCCTAAGATAGCAAAAGGCGTCAGCGACGGTAACAATGCTTTCAAACAAAGTTTCATATGAACAATGTGGAATCATGCGGAACAAGTGAATCATGCAAAATGTAAAACTATTATTCACACATCTGATGATGATCAAATTGATTCTAATATCATGATAAATCACTATATTGCCCATTATGTTCAGCTTCTCTTTCAATTTACTCTATCACTATATTGCCTATTTTTCTCTCTCTCTACTCTCTCTTTCTATAACTACTCCGACTTTATCTATATCCCATCGTCACAGTCATACAACATCACTTCCAACTTCAATCAAAAACGAAAAGAACAAGATACAAAATATAATAAAGATCTCAGTTTGGTTTCTTTATTATTCTTAAGATTTTAAAGATCATTCAAGATCTAAAGACGAAACACGTACCACATCATAGATCTTTTCGAAACATCCACTTCTTTTGATATACGAAATTAAAAAGAAAAAACAAGAACAGCAAAGTGTTTAAATCTTTCTCTTTGTTTTGATTCACAACGGAAAAAAACAACAAGAACTGATTTTTAAAGCCTTAACTTCTTTGTTAATTTTCAAAACTATCAAGAAAAGAACAAAAACATTAAAAGTCTTGTGTTCCATCTTTGTTTCAATGGGTATCGAAAACAACAACCAAATACAAGAAACCGACCTGTGTCTTTAATAAATCTTGAAGTCAAAATCTGTTGATTGTTCTTCGTAGGTAATTTTTGTTTCTTTTTAAAGAATGTTATCAAAACAAGTGTGAGTTTATGCATATATGATACCTAAACAAGAGTGTGTTGTGAGGTAAACAAAAAGGAAATTATTTGTTGTCTGGTGACTGAGTTTTATCAAGAAAAAGAGACATGTGAGAGATTTGTCTGTGTAAGTGAGATGGGAGGCGTCTGTGTTATCTAGGGTTAGGGTATGTGTGTGAGTAAGTTTGATATTTATATCAAAATTTTAGGTTATAAAAATATTGTTGGGCCTGCATTCTGTGTCTACCAAAACTACTAAACAAACCTGGGCTAAGTTGAATAATACACAACTAAACTCACTTAAGTTGGGCCGTCTATTGTTTTAATTGGGCTGGGAGTTATTTTTTTAGAGGTCAGCGGGTGTGGTGACTGAGGTGAAATTGATAGTTAAGTATAAAAAGATCAAAACATTGTTTTTAGTGTGAAAATGTTGATATGATTGTTGAATTACGGGTTTTTTAATTGCGTAAAGAGTTTTTGAGAAGTGATTGATAATTTTGGTTGAGTTTTTGAGTTCGTGTTGAATCTTAATTGTGTTGATATTAATCTTTCTAATCATTTTGAAATATCCATTCTTCTTACTATTGTGATAAATCGAAAAAATGGAATTAAAAGATATAGTATCGTCGAGTTTGAGAAAAGACATGAAAGAATTGCGAAGTTTACAAGAAAAAAATGCAAAAAGCAAAGAGGAATGCAATGAAAATATTCAAGGGATTAAGACATGCGTTGAGAGGATAAATCCAAGATCATATTATTATTATGAAATACCTTTTAAGGTACTCTTTGGAGAGGAGTTTAATTCTTTTAGGGAAAGATTTGTTCGCGTCATGGATCGACTAGAGAGCCAACTTGACAAAGAGGAATTTCACGCGTATGATTCAAAAACATGCTTGGAAGTGCTCAAGGGACTATTTGAGACATCTTTATATCAAAAACCTGATATGAACACTTACTCTAGTATTTTGAATTTTGAACGAGAAGTGAAAGAATTTGAAAATTACACTGGATATAGCACTCAAAGTTTGAAAGATAAAATTTTTGCTACCTAAATGGTATAGAAAAAGGAATTGATATAAGAGCACCTATAGAAGAAGTGTTGCGGATAAAAGAAAGTGTTGTCACACTAGAACACAAAGTGGATTTGACTACACCAAAAAAGTGTGACAATATACATATAGTCACACATGATTTTTCGAGTGTGTGTGACTAAAGGTCGTGTGACCGTAGGGTACCTACGGTCATATTTTTTAGTTAGTGGCCGTATCCATTAAAAAACAGTGACCAAAACCTTAACATGTGTGACTAATTAGGTACACATTTAATTGGATTAATCAGTATTAGTGACCGTAAATATTGTATAGTCACACAAAGCATGTTTTTTTATATTTAGTCATATACAATTAAGCATGAAGTGGCTAAAAATGTTAATAAGTGTGACCATATGATGTTTAAAGTGAAGTAAAAGTGTATTTTGTGTGACTATTGTTCATCCAATGGCCACATGAATTTTATGTTTGTGTGGCCTTTTGTAATATTTAGTCACACAAAGCATGTTTTTTTTATATTTAGTCACATACAATTAAGCATAAAGTGGCCAAAAGTGTTAATAAGTGTGACCATATGGTGTTTAAAGTGAAGTAAAAGTGTATTTTGTGTGACTATTGTTCATCCAATGGCCACATGAATTTTATGTTTGTGTGGCCTTTTGTAATATTTAGTCACACAAAGCATGTTTTTTTGGGTATTTAGTCACATACAATTAAGCATAAAGTGGCCAAAAGTGTTAATAAGTGTGACCATATGCTGTTTAAAGTGAAGAAATATGTATTTTGTGTGACTATTGATCATCCAATGGCCACATGAATTAGCAACGAGCTATTATTTAGCAACGATTTTAGAATTTTGCCAACGTAAGTTATAGGTGAAAATTTGCAACAAATAAATGGGTATATTAATATTGTATAATATTAGCATAAATATAATGTCAATCTAAAAGCAATAGAAAATACTTTTCATATCAATCCACAATGTAAAAACCAATACATCATTTATTTACACCATGATACACTTAACATTGCTACATTATAAATTCCATATCCAGTGTTTTAATTAACATTAACAAACCAACAGTCATGCTAGAATAAGAACAAAAACAAATTATTGAGCAGGACATATCTAACTTAACCAAAAATATAGCTTCCACTTCAACACATACTTCTAGAATCCACAAAGTTAAACAAGCTTCCACGGTATGCCAAGTGCAGTTGTGTATATGTGTATCTGCAAATTAAGCATCAATTGTAAGACATGAGTGTTTATATCTTGTATTCAAGTAATTAAGTAATGAAGACACAAACAATTGTAAGTTTTGCTTGGTTGCTTGATTACTTCTCCGGCATACACCAAAGGCCAATCTTTAATGCCAATTGTCCCCAAGAGCTAGAATCTGGTAAGGTCGGTCATAATACAGTTATGATAAACAAAAAGAAGTACAAGACTACAATAAAACCATTGATATACTTATATAAATTAAAAAGGAATTAGAATAAACAATTATATCACATTATTACTGAAATCGAATATGAATTGAAAAAACAATGATAAGTTAAGACAAACAGAGTATCCAAACATGATGGTGGCTTGAGATCGGTGAATGAACGGTGATGCGAGCACTTCAAACTACAAAAAGGCATACAGATATTAAAATTAACCATTCATTTTTACTCTTTGTTTGAAATTTTATAACATGCATATTAGGCATGTCCACTCACTTATATTTATGAAATACTTCCAAAAGCTAATGAGATACAGCCAAGCTTTATTAGGCACCGTCCACTCACTTATAGATACAACTATGACAATCCAAGTCCATCTCTGTCTAATCCCATTAAGTTTCCTGCTTAAATGTTACTAGTTTATACGATCTAATGGACATAAAAGGGCAGAGGTAGGATTTAGTCTTGATCAAGGTCGGTATCTCTACCTTTGAATAAACTGATGTTATGCAAACAAAAGGATGTTGTTTTCATATATGTGCTCTATATCGGTGTAGATGATGCATCACATGTTTACAGAGATAAAAACACTTGGACAGATGTTGAAAACACGAGTATGGGAGTATATGGACAAAAATAGTTAAATGGCGGCATAAAAAACAAGATGTTGTTTTCATATATGTGCTCCACACCGGTGTAGATGATGCATCACATGTTTATAGAGATAAAAACACTTGGACAGATGTTGAAAACACGAGCATGGGAGTATATGGACAAAATAGTTAAATGGGAGTATATGGACAAATGAAGCGGTGGAAGAAGACTTGTATTTAACTGTGTGTATTTACAATGACCATGTTTATGCATGTGCTCCTCGTTAAAATCCTGCCAAATGTTAAATACATATAATAATACTTGTGTTAAGCAATAAATCAGCATAAGTCGTTGATAATGTGGTAAACCATGTATACAAGTCCCCCATAAACTTGAGCTACCTTGTCCTGTAGACCTGCAACTATTCCAAGTTCCTTTTCTGCATTTAGGATAAGTTGAGGCCTTATCTTCACAACTATCTTATCTTAGACATTGTAAAAGTCAAGAAGGCAGCTGAAAGCAGCACATACAATGGCACTAGAACCTGATAGCCCGGTCTGAGACACAAAATTTCAGTAGACCAAGCCAATTTCAGTATTTAATTCAAATTTATGTAAAAGGTTAATATGACAAGACAAAATTTACAATCATTTATACATTATTTGAAGACGTAACTCGATGGTCAACATGTAGATCGTTAGAAGGTATACCTGATGAGGAATGTTGGTTTCATAAGAAAGAGAAAAGTTGTTGTCATGAAGATGAATCCCCTGATCTTTGTAGTATTTTGTAAAGACTTTACAAGTTGCCATAAGCAAGCGCACACCTCTATAGTAACCTTCATTTTCTAACCGATTCACCTATGAAACAAACACGTGACCTTGTAAATCTCATCTAATGGGCATGTTATTCATAAATTTATTTTAATGGAAGTAAAAGGTATTGGAACTGAATTACTGTGGTCAGCTGTTGTGTTTAGGTCACATGGAATGGGGAATTGCACATAAATTCCCTGATGTTTAGATATATCCTTACAACTGAATGTAAATACTGAATAGTGAATACAGTAATCAGAAACAAATTATAATATTACGATGATGTACCGAACAAAGAGTCTTTGATGTCGACATTGATGTTGAAGGAAACCAATGGAGACGAAGAAAGAACAATCGTTGGTTGACAGTGAATAAGGGAGATAACTTCTTATGAGGTGGCTGTGTGGTGAAAGAGATAGGAATTAGGGTTGTGACAAAAGTATTTATATTTTTTTTATGTTATTATTTTTGGGTCAAATATATTTTTTTTTTGGGTCAATTATAAGTTCATTTTAGGAGGAGATTTTCAGCCAAAAGCTCCAAAGTTATAATTTTTGGGAAAGTAAATTTCAATTATTTGCGGGGGAGGATAACTTAATTTTGTTTGGACGGGGGAAATGGGAAAAAATAAATTTGTTGTATGGTAACAAAAATAATTTTTTGTTTTTGGCTATCCTAAACAAGATAACTAAGTAAAAAAACTCACATTATTATAAAACTAATTTACAAAATATATAAAAATAAACGAAAACACCTCATTATAAAAAAAATAGTTGTAAGATATTAATACCTTTATTTCAAGTTTAAGTTATTATTATTGATTGTCCCTTTTACTATGAGATGCTTTTGTATTTATACTAAATACATAGCCTTGATCAACATAATCAAAACCCTAAACCTAATGGACCACAAGCCCACATCTGGCTTGGGTCAATGACTCATCTAACACTTCGCCGTTAAACCTTCAGTCATTAATTAGCTTTATTCACTCCGGGTAAACCTTTAGTCTTTTTTAAGGTTGGCCGTTTAATGTTTTGGACCTCGACGAGCCGAGAGTGTTTTATCAAGCTCAAGCCAGCGCCCCCGAGCCTAAAATAAACAAGCTCGAAACATCATAACGAGTTCGAGCTCGAGCTTTGTGTTTTTATCAAATTTGATTGATTAAGGGCTTTAGAGCTATGAGCCGGAGCTCCGTTCCTAACTTGTGATTTTCGAGCCGAGCTCAAGCCCTGTCAAGTTCGAGCTCAGGTTGGCTTGATTGCATCCCTAGTTACGAGGCCATGTATGGCCTGAGTTTGTGGATGAGGTGTCATCAAGTGATTAGCTAATGGGCTCCTGTCTTGGGTTTGATTTTAGCATGTTATTAGTTGGATTGGGCTATTAATATTTATATGCTATCAAATACATTGTTAGTCATCAATGCGATGTGTCGCTTAATGATTGAGTTTCTTCGTATTTACTATAGGTTTCAACGAGTTCATTATGTGAAAGACCATATAGATAAAAATTGTCTATTTGTCTTTAAGAACTCATCCCAAGGGACTTACAAAGATAAGTTTATGATGAAGTCGATGAGGAATTTAGTACCGTCATTCACCAGCACAATGATAACATATTGCCACGTGTAGATCGACGTGACTTGGGAAATGAATCACGAAATGACACTATCGAACAACCGATGTGGAGTTTGTTGTTATACGAAAATCTAAGTGAACCATGTCATGCTTAAGTTGTCACACTCTACCTTTTTCATATTTCACCCGTTCTTTTAAAGCATATAGACATTCGATTTTTTATACTTGTTTAAGGATTTATGTTTGTACTGTGCAAAACCTTTTTAAGCTTTTGTTTTGCTGCAAATACTCTTATGAAGAATTTCAATTTATCTATTAATTTTTTACTTCCTGTTTGGTTTATATGTTTGTATACGAGGCTTTCAAATCCGGGCGATGCCCCGGATGAGTCATGAAGTTGCTAACGTCCAATGTATTTGTTTTTTTTAAAATTGAGTTGTTATTTATGCGTTTGTTAGAAGGATCAGCCTTGTGTCCTCGCATGTCATTCCTTGGAGCGAGATTAACTGTCAAATGGTTTTGGTCTGCATTTTTATAGCAGTATGTTGTCTTTGCGTGTTTGGCTTTAGGTTTGCACGTTTTGTTATTTAAGAATGTTTGGCGTTTTGGGGTTGCAGCTTGGTACAACTTATATAGTCGAATAAGCTACTTCTTAGCTTATTCAGTTTGGGCTTAAGCTTATAAACTGCTATATTCTGCTTATTCTTGGCTTTAAATCTGCTTATTAAATCTGCTGATAAGGTGATATAGATAAGGGGTGTTAGGTTTTTGGTTTTCAAAATACAAAAAAAATTAAAAAGGAATCACGCCCAGCGAGAATCGAACCCGCGACCTCTAAGATAAAGGTCAAGCGGGTTACCATCTCAGCCATGCAACCTATTCATCATAGGAAGAAGAATTGATTAATTCATGCTTAATATATTTATGTTATAAAACTAGATTATTTTAGGCTTAATCACATTTGGGATATATAGTTTCGAGTTTAGCTTTTTTTTAAAACCTAAAAGTAGTTTAGGCTTAATAACGTGATCATATGTATCGGTTTTTTGCTACACTTAAATAATGTGTGACAAAACTTGAGTCCATGATTTAGACACATAAACAAACACTTCATGTGACCATATATGACATTATGAATTTAGATACACAAACACTCAATGTTGTGGACTCAATATAAAAATTTTAGTAACCGGATTTACAATCTTTGCTCTAAATAATAAGCCACTGATACTTCTCGGATGTGAACTGTAATGACATATATTGGTCATTTATAATCACCCGTATATGTGGCCAAACATAAACATAATTTAGTCAAATTTGTGATATGCTTTCTTGGTGTGGACTAATGTAAAAAGAATATTGTCACATCGATTGTTGCTAGAAGTAAATGTGACTATTCACATTAGCTTTTTGGCATAGCTTAACACAAACTAAACTTTAAACTCACATATTTATTTACGTGTACATTGTAGTGGATTTTGGCTACACTTAAATAATGTGTGATAAAACGTTTGTGTGACATATTTGGCTTTTGTCACAGTTGTTTAATTGTGTGACATATAATTTGTCAACTATTTATATGTTTATCGTTGTCTAAAGTTTCAAACTTATCTTTTTTCATTTGTCACGCGTTTCCAATTTTATGTGCTAAATAATTAGAAATGATAGACAGCTCACCTTTAAAATGTTTGTTGTGACAAAAACTTGACTGTTTATGATTTAGGCACATATAAAAATTTACTTCATGTGGGACCATATATGCCATTTCGGTCACAGTGTTCAAGTTGTGTGACATATTTATTAGTCACTAGTATATGTTTATAGTGACTATATGCTTCAAGCTTACGTATTTGTCAATGCATAAATTCAATTATGGGGGCCAAAATAATCAGAAAAAAAATTACAGTTACCGTTAGCCACAAAAAATGTTTGAATGTTGTGGCACAATTAAAGTTATAATGTCACACGATCAAATTTTCATGTGTGGTCTTAATTTGTAAATGTGTCTATTTTGGTACCCTTTTGCCACATAAATATGTGAATGTTTTCCCCGAATTCCCATTTGGCGTCTTCGCTGGTTGTTTTTTTATTTGGAATTGTGATCTATACTAATTTCAAATTATGACTTTTTACTCAACCAATCTCTAATATTAAAAATCAAGCTTATTTAGTCGGATATAGGAAAAGGGTAAAATCTTCCCATTTTTTCCAAAAAATGAGGGGAATGAGGATTTTCCTTGAGACGGTTCCACAAATAACCATTTTACGTCTTGAATGCGCATAGAGCATTTTGATTTAATTGGCCTCCGAGCAAAAAATTTGGTTCTGCCAAATTAACGTATATGATAAAACCCGAATCTCTATTTAATTTTATATAAACAGATTATAATTCTTGATATTAGATTTCTCTAAAACTTCGTTTTCTTTGGAAAGAGTGGAGTGTTTTTTTAAAAAAGCTATACGTTTAAATCGTCTTGTTCGAAGCTCGTGATCCAGCCCTTGCATTACGCCTTGTTCTTTTCGGCATTTTTTAAACATTTGTTCCAACATAGTGTTGATTAATTTGTATGACCATCGAGGTAGTTTTTTACCTATTTCATTTATGTTTATTCCAATAGATTTTTTTTCGCGCTTAGGATTAGTTAGAATTGCATTCAATGAAAACTTTAACCTATTATTTGAATCAATTTTTACTTGTTTTTTTTATATTTCTGTTTTCTGTTTAGATTGTGGTCGTTCCATTTTTCCCATGTGTGATCAAATCCCAGATTTGTACTAGTGTCAAAGAAAGAAGAGAAAATGAAAAACGTGTGATTGAATTTGAGATGATGAAACTAGAAACGATGACCCAGAAAGGTGAATGCAACAGTCCAGGGGATGATACAAATACTAAAAGAGAGAAACGATCAAAAAAGAAGTGCCTGATACATTTTGGAATACTTCAAAAATTCCTTGAGGATTTCTCCTAGGAAGACTTAACAAATACTTGCTTCTCGAATGGATTTCAACGGGCATTTTCGTCATTCTTTGGTGAAGATATTGAATATTTCGCACCAAGGTTGTTCTACAACATGGATAAATTAGAAAAGCAACTTAATGGAGCACAATTTAATGAAGAAATAGCCATGGTTGTCTTCAAGGTGTTCAAGAATCAGTTTCAGCAGTTCATTACTCAACACATCTCCATGGATTATGATCAAATGGAAAACAAGTTGTTTACCGAATCCACTTTGTGTGATGCTCAAACTTTCAAAGATATACTAATCCATCAAATGGATTCTGTTGCGAAGGTTATTGTTGAAAGAGGACTGTATAAAAGAGCGCATGATAGCAGGGTAAATAAAAGAACGATGCAGACGCAAAAGGGTATGGTTAATATGGTTAAGGATAAATGTGATGATGGTTTGGTTGTCAAGGCAAGAAGAGGGACATAATCAGAAATGCATAATGAAAGCAACAGATCAAGAAATGATACAAGGGCTGAAGGTGCAAATACCAACCTCTCCAATGAAACAAAGCCAATGCATGAGGTACAATCTACTGCTGCATACAATGTGTTTGCTAATGACAAATAGCATGTTGAGCAACCTAAATTCATTAATGAATGAGGGGTTGACCAGGATGTTGCACAATGTCTAAGCAAACGTCCTTTGCTTGCTTCTGTAATTGAGAATAAAACAAATGAATCATTAAACCAAACTCTTGAGTCTGAAAATGATTGTCTCAAAAAGACCATTCCAAAGTTACAAAAGGATTTTTCAAAACTAAAGGCACCAAGTGTTGCTTTTAAAATAGCACTTCAACATACAACATAAGAAAATAATTATTTGAAAACATTGGAAAAAGAAAATGAGAACTTTTTGTCATCATTACAAATCGAAAATGCACATTTGAAACAGACTTATAAAGATTTATTTGAGTGAATTCAAAGTTCAAGGGTTGAGACTAATCAATGTGATGAAGTTAAAATTAAGGTCGATATGGATAAAACTGAAACTCAAAACATCGAGTTGGAACATCAAGTGGCTTCATTAGTTAAAGAGAATGAAAACTTGAAGTTGGTTTACAAAAAATTGTTTGATTCAATCAAAAAGTCACGAGTTCAGACACAAAGTTCAAACGTAACACAAAACGAGAAAGAAAATTTGAGGTCTACATTGTCTGAATTCGCGATTGATCACATTTTGGGTAAAGATGATTCCTCTTCAAGTTCAATTGCCGAGAGTCATATTTCTGAACTTGAAAAGGAATCGGGGGAGAATATTTGTGAAAATGCAAAATGTGAGCTTCAAACAAAGATTATCGAGCTTGAAAAGATTTTAACTAAACAGAAAAAAGATTTTGATGATGTCAAGCTTGAATTGTCGAACAAAACAGCTAAATTCGAAGTGTATTTGGAAAAACTTGAAAATACAAAAGTTGTTCTCGAACGACAATTGGCTCGAAAGATTGATGATTCTAAAGCTGAAAAAGATCAACTTTTGAAAGAAATTAATCATTTAAGGACTCAATTGGAAAATCTAAAAGGGAAGTCTGTGGAAACTAAGTTTGATAAACCTTCAATTTGGGAAAACCACCTGCTGATAAACTTTTGATAAATTCTCAAATTTCAAAATCATGGTTTATTCCCAAAGTTGTTGTGCAAAAGGATTTGTCAAAACCAGTCACTGCACAGTCTTTGCCTAAAAATGAAAAAGATCAGCTTTTGAAACGAATTGCGTCTTTAGAATCAAAATTAGCATCACAAGATCTTTGTTCTTGTCAAAAAGAATACCATAAGTTGAGAACATCATATAATGCTTTAAAAGTAAAGTTTGATTCTCTTAACCGAACAACAAGGAAAACCAATATTTCAAAATCTTTAAAACCTAAAGTAAGTGTTTCAAAAAATGTTCACATGGGTGAATCCTCAAAACCATTTTCAAAAAGGGTTTCTCATCTTGTAACCTATTCTTTGCAAAAAGATAAGAAGCTGTCTAAAAAATTCCAAACTTTTGAAACACCTACTCCTGAAAAGAGTTTTAAGACAAGTGCTTCAAATGCAAAGAATCAATCTTTTGATACATCACACTCTCATTTTACACTAGTAAAACAAGTGTGGAGGTTTTCTAAGAAATCTCAAACTTTTGAAACATCTAATTCTCAAATGGTTTTTAAGACAAGTACTTTAAAAGATAAGAATCAAGTTTTTGTAACTCCACATTCTCGTTTTACACCGGTAAAACAAGTGTGAAAACCAAAGCAAAGTCATTCGAAATCTTTCAAATATTCGAAACAAGACATGCTTTCAATGCAAAACAAGAATGACTATGCTTTGAAAAACAAAAATAGTGGAAGATTTCAAATGGTTCAAAAAAGAATTTTCAGAATGTTGCACCAAATGTTAATAACAAATGGAAATCTTCTTCGTCAACAAGATTTAAAACTCCTCAAGAAACACCGAGTTTTAATAGTTAATGGAAAATCAAAAGGAATTTTAAATCTTCGTTGATTCCACGAGAGTTGTTTTCAAATGAAACACATGTTTCAAGCTCTCGTTGGAACTCAACATCTTTACATCGACTTGACACAACTTTCAATTGGTTTTCAAAACCTAGCATACATGTTAGCACTATGCTTAAATGGGTTCCAAAGGTTGTTGTCTAATTCGATGTCACAATGGTTTGTAATCAAATATCATATTACAACCCGGTCTTCAAATAAAAGGAAAATGTACGTTTTAGTTGTTTATCGTTAACAACGAAAAGAGAAATCTTTTTGGTCTTGGGCTATTTAATCAAAACATTCGAAGTTTTGTAGCTCAAGTTAATGGTTTGTTATTAAATATCAGATAACAACCCGATTTTTCAAATAAAAGAAAAGTGTACGTTTCAGTGCGCTTTACCTTTAAAAAAAGAGAAATCTTCTTTGTCCTGAGCAATTTTTATCAAAATTCTTTCAAAAAGTTTTCTCGGGACATATGACTTCTAAGTAAATGTCAGCTTAGGACTCGTTTTTCAAATAAAGAAAAGTGTACATTTTTGTACTTATCCTCACAACGGGAAGTTTATAACTTCTCGGACTTGAGCTTGTTCATTAAGATATTCAAAATCTTGAGCTCAAGTAAAAGGTTTTCAAAAGATTGAACATAAATTTTCAAGAATTATTCAAAAATATTTTTCAAAAATCTTTCAAATTGTGTGTTCAACACTCTCTTCCTCACTAAATCCTTTGGTTTACATCTATGTTTGAGGGGGAGTTTTTCAAAACCAAGCATTTAATGTTGAACATAATTTTCAAGAATTTTTCAAAATCTTTCAAATTGTGTATTCAACAATCCCTTCCTCAATAAATCTTTTGATTTACATCTATTTTTGAGGAGGAGCTTTTCAAAACAAGTAGTGTTTGAGCACAATATTTTCAAGAATTTTTTAAAGATAATTCAAAATCTTTCAAAATAATGTGCTCAACACCCACTCTATCCCTCAATATACTTGTGATGACTTTCAAAGTGAAGTGTTATATTATTGAGGGGGAGTATAAATAAAAAATGTTTTTTAAACAAAAGAAATTTTTTCCAAGTCAAAAATAGTTGTTGTCAAGTATATCAACAAGCGCGTCAGCGATCTAAGTTGTATTCGGTCTAGGGTACTCAAAAGCGTTGTTAGCATCGTTCTGGTTGCATCCGTTTAAGAGTATTTGAAAATCGTCATTAGCGGCTTAGTGACCATCCGTTTTAGATATAGACACACTTGGCACAACTAGTTTTTCAAATTTGTTTAAAACATTCAAAAATATTCCAATTCATAATCATGCTATATCCGTTTTCTCCCATGTGCTTTCAAAAACTCATATAGCTATTTTAATCCATTGATATCAAAAATATCATATGGTATGCTCTTTTTGAGGGGGGGGGGGGAAATTAGATTAAAATGTGATCGTCTTTGACTCAAGTGCAAAACTCTTTCCTCCTTGTGCAAAACTCTTTCAATATTACGATGCACATGTGTAGGGGGAGTATTTCTCAAAAGTGAAACTTTCAAAGTGTTAAAAGCATTTATTTATATCAAACACTTTGATTGCTTTTTCAAAAGGTTTTATGGTTTCGATCTTAATAGCCAAAAACCAACTACCTTACGATTATTAGAGAAGGAATAAGGTGGTAAGGTTAGGTATTATCCCATGATCCAACCAGAACTGGAGGGATCTACCCAGGGACATTCTATAGATAGAATAGAAGTCCTTAGGTATGATGGAGTAGAATGAGAACGGGAATAATGTCAACTAAGGCATGAGCTATCATCAGAACAATCACAACAGGATGATAGTAATGACGTATTGGTAGACATTGAAGGGGTTGAAGAATGAAAAAGAAAATATATGTAAAGGGTGAAAAGAAAGAAGCCCTTCACAAAACTTAAGACAGAAACCGGGTCAATACATAATCTATCGAATGTCACAAAGATGATATTTAGTATTGAAGAAAGACGTCATGGACCCAGTGATGCAATGCACAACCCTTCCCATCCACTAAAGATTCTCTCAAAAGAATTATTATTTCAATTCTCACAGAGATAAACACATGATCAATCGGCTTCTCACTCCAAGAATGTTGATATTGAAAAGGTGGTAGTCTGCTCCAGCCTTCGATCCCTAAAACCAAAACGCACTTATTGAGTCTAGATCTAAATGAGATCATATCATCAAATCTCACATAGGACACAAACGTACATTTGTATTAAACATCAAGGATACAAATAGTACAAGAGTCTCTTATATGTCTATGTGACATTGCATGTCTGAGTGACATTGCCGGAACATTCAAGAGTGATACTTAAATTAAGTATTTCACAATGATTGAATGGAAATCCTACCAGTGCTAACATCAAGCCAACGCTGAACGTAGGTCACTAATTTGAAAACGATTGCTTAATGATTTATTTTTGTGTTAACTAGCAATCTAAGTGATCTAGTAGTTATCGTGCTCTTTCGGAATTTGTTTTAGAAAAACACAAACAACATTTCCTTGATTTATTCAAGTAAAGTGTTAGATTACCAAGATCTCTTATGATGTCACAAGATTGATGGGGGAGATTGTTACTACTCTGACATTGCGACATTCATCTTCAACAATAGCAATCAATGGGAAGAAATATGTACATTCGGGACTTAGTTGACTTTGATGTACATAACATCCGGGACTTAGTTGATTTTGGTGTTATAATTTTAACTTCTACGGGTTGTTTTGTGTGAAGTATGTACAACAACAACAACATCTCTACCATTCACAAGCAAGTACACCGTTGTATTTATACCTTCATTTCTCATACTCAAAATGTCAAATATACACTTCCGAAACTCTAATAATCAAAGAACTTCCTCAAATCATCAAGCTATTGATCAAGACAAAAGTTCTACATGAGAAAGATTGTTAGATGTCAAGAAAAGTATGAGTATGTTGGTCAAAAGCTTCAAAAGACAAATCAAGATGGATTCACGGTAAGCAACGATGATGTTAAAAGATCTCAAAGGAAAAGACAAAAGATAATGCAAAGATAAAGATCAAGATCACAAAAGCACGTTTGGAACGAGACCACTATTACACAACAAGACTAAAGACAACAAGCATTAAAGATCAAAGATCAAGGTCACAAGAGAGATCTCAATGATTACCCTTTAGGGGAAGATTGTTAGGAATAGAAAGTGTTGATCATAATGCAATCAAAGAGAGATCTCAGTGATCGCCCCTTAGGGGGAGATTGTTAGGAATGAAAAAGTGATGATCTTATTGAGACAGAGTCTTGTAATAAATAGTGAAATAATAATGTGTAATAGGTTAGGTAAAAGACTCATGACTAAAATGTAGTCACGAGACCCGGCTAAATAGCTAAAGGCTAAAAGCCAAGAGCTAAGTGCTCTCCTTGTAAATGGGTATAAATACCCCTCCCTGCCTCACTTATGAGGTAAGCTTCTCAGTTTAATTTTCATTTCTCTCCTAAAAAGAACTAATCAAATCTATCTTCTTATTTCCTCCATTATGTTTCTCTTTTGACTCTATCCTCTCCTCCTTCCTCTCTCTACCTACTTTCTCTCTCTTTCTATAACAAAACATATAAACACCTAAACACACACTATATTGCTTATTCGATCCTAAATCAAGACCTAACAAGTGGTATTAGAGCCAGGTTAAAAACAAAAATGGGCCTATTGGAATGCATAAAAATGGGCCGATTGAACTAGACATTAGTTTAGGCTGGATTACATCTTATCTAAATTGATTTGGATTGCATCTGAATATTGGTATTTGGCTAACACAGTTAAAAGAATAGATTGTGTTATCAAAATAGCTTGAAAGCGCCAATTTTTCGGAAACAAAAACATCATGTTTCGCTTAAAAGATCCTTATCGAAGATTCACTTAAACCGTTAAAAAAGGCTAGTTTTGGGATTTAACCGCAACAAGTGTCTACAGGGATCATTTTTTATCACTCATTTGACGTTGAAGTGAAATTTCACGAGTGCGTGTTCTTATCATATCTTAAAAGTCGGGGTTGGTTGGATGATGTCTTTTAAAGATAACTTGTTCGAGCTTATAACCGGTGTTGATGAAGACTTGTCAAATCTAGCAATGTATGATCTACAAAAGCAGAAGTTGGTGCTCAATGCGCACATTTGCTATCACTTAAATGAGTTACATTGTAGTGCTTAGTGTTTCATTATTTGAGGACTTGTCAAGATACTTAGGTCTACTTATGCTTCAAGGAATTACGTTGTAGTATTTAGTATAGGTTTGGAGTCACGTGGATAGTATAAGACATAAGACATAAGTTTGGGTTATTCTACTTCAGCATCCAGTTTGTGATACTGAGTTTTCTCCATCAGTAGTCATTACAAAGAGCTGATAGAATACGAGGTTGGAACAGAATAAGTCAAAGGAGAAACGAATCAGTGGATTCTTACGAGATAGTTTTTGTGCTGAACCAAACTTATTCTACTTCACACATGGTTGTTCTATCAAATATTCGGGCATACACATATTATGATTTTTTTGATGGTCAATTAATACAATCAGGGGGAAGAAAGGTGTACTTGTGTTATTCTCTTTCATACTCTTTCCACTATCTTCTCTTTTGGTTAAATATTTTGATAGATTGCAACAATCAGGGGTAGAAATGTGAACATTCGAGACTTAGTTAACTTTGATGTACACAACATCCGGGACTTAATTGACTTTGGTGTTATAAGTTTTGACCTCTACGGGTTGTGTTGTGTGAAGTATGTGCATACGAGAGAAGATCTTGTTGAATTCTTGTATGTTCCCCTGAATAGATTTGCTGATTAACCGCAATGAAGAGTCAGATTTGCTGCTAAGTGTGGTTTACTTTAACTTCTACAGATTCTGCTACGAGCTTAAACTGCTATAGTTAGAAGATATGTCAACTACATCAAAGTTTCAGATTTGCTTCAAATGGTTGTCTATTTGGGGGGAAGCTAATTCAGAAACTTCGATAAAAAGAAGTAGATGAAATGCTTGAAGACATACAACATGAACTGTGGGGAAGTCAACTCAGCTTATACAGATTACATTGTATTTCCTACAAGTGAAGAAAAGATCCAAACTGAAGTACGTGTTAAAGACAAAGCAAACTGCAGACATCTTCAGCTTTGGAAGGACTTTGGAATGCTTTTATTTTTATTTGTACTTATAGGATACATTGTAAGTAATTCTATATGTCGCCACATTGGGGGAAGATTGTTAGGAATGAAAATGTGGTGACATTATAGAAATTACAATAGTTTATATTTAAGTTAAAACACAAGGACTAGAAGTGTCATTAGATGAAATTGTCCTTGTTTTAGGACTATAAATAACACCCTCTAATCAACATTAAAGGGTGAAGCTCCAATTGTATTTTCATTTCATTTTCTTTTAATAAAGTTTTTAAAAATAGTAAAAATACTCTCTCTCTCTCTCTCTCTCTCTCTCTCTATTATGGCTTATTCTTACTTTGAGCTTCCCTGCCCTCCTGAGATAGTGGATCTTTGATCACGACAAGAAGTAAAATCTTCATCCTCCTTTTCAGCAGGTTTCAAGCACATCCTGGCATTCAACGACTAAGTTGAACTTTAAACCCATCATTTCATCAGACTTTAAAACTAAGTCTCTAGCCAGTCCCTTCGTCAAGTGATCAGCTAAGTTTTGTTGAGACCTTACAAACTCTATAGATACCACCTTATTCATGATAAGCTCACGAATCATGTTATGCCTGACACCTAAGTGTCTAGACTTCCCATTGTACATTTGGCTATATGCATTTGCCAATGTAGCAGCACTATCACAGCGGATAGATATAGGTGCTATAGGTTTGGACCACAATGAAATCTCAAGGATCAGGTTTCTCAACCATTCAGCTTCCTTACCAGCAACTGCTAAAGCTACAAATTCAGATTCCATTGTTGAACCGGTGATGCAAGTTTGTTTCTTGGAAGCCTAAGAGATTGCACCTCCACCAAACAGGAATACCCAACCACTAGTAGATGAATTGTCTTCAGTATTGCTGATCCAGCTTGCATAAGTGTATCCTTCTAAAACCGAAGGACAGCCAGTATATATCAAACTATAGTCCATGGTTTTCTTTAAGTACTTTAGTACCCCGTTGAATTGCTTGCCAATGCTGAGCACCAGGATTACTAGTATACCTGCTCAGTTTACCCACTGCAAAAGCAATATCAGGCCTTATACAGGTCATGGCATACATGAGTGTGAGTCCCTCTAGGAATAGATCTCTGCAGCCTATTAAGGATGATAGCCAAAATGTATA
>BQNB010092335.1:0-26644 GCA_026074375.1 Tanacetum coccineum | reverse complement strand
AACTCTTCTGATTCTCGTGTTCGTGCTTGCCCGTTTTTGGCTGTTTTCTTATGATTTTTGACTTATCCGTACCTGCACACACAAAACACAAATACAAGCATATTTTTGCCATTTTTGGTTTGTTTTGGGTTTATTTGGGCTATTTTAAGCATAAATAGATATGTGTATTTTACACTTATCAAGTTTACACACAAGTAATACACAAGTCACACCCCTCTTTGGAATTAAGGAGGGGGTATATATAGTAATGACACACATAAACTATCTAAACTTGACAACACTTGTCCCTACGTGCCTGACTTTAGTAATCTATTGTAATTCAGTAAATGTCATCACATTTGAAGGCTAACAACCTTCCCTCAATGGAGCGACATATAGAATTACTTACAATTTTCCTAACAAGTACAAATACCAAGAAAAATAATAATTTCCAAGGCGCTTCCAGTGCTAAGGATGAGTTTTGTGTCTTCTTGTCTTCATACTTTTACCCAAGCTTAAATCATCTTTGTCTTTGCTTGTTGAAGAACCATTGTAATGAGTATGAACTGGATAAATTTCCATCCCTTCCCCCCCAAATTCATACATCATTTCTTAAAAATCTTTCTTTATAGACTCTTTTTTGATGAAGTTTTTGAATCATCTTCCCTTTAAACCAACAATCGTATCTTGAGCTTTGAAACTTTAATGTAGCTCGAACAATCTTCTATCTTTGACATTTAAGTGCACGGTGGAAAATGTAGAGAATCCTACACCAAACATGACTTCTTCTTGAAATTTGGTCTTTGTATTTATCCGTTCAGGGGAACATGCTAGAAATCAGCAACATATCTTCTCACGCTTGCAAAATACCTCACAGTAACCAATCAAAAGGAAGTAGAACCATAATACCGGGCACGAATCTTCCAAACTAATAGTTTATATGCCTATAGCACTTTTTTATTGACCCGAAAAACCATACTGAGTATACACTTCTTCCCCAGAAAGTTAAAACGATAACCCAAAGTAACAAGTTGAAGCACTGACCATCTCTGCAGACTAACCTTCAGTATAAAACCTTAAACTCGATTACATGAACTTGTTGTGCGTCCCAATGTACACATTTCTTCCCCCATGATGGTTATAAACTCTCAGAATCATCATTGACGTGTACGTCCATATACTCGAGACGATTATGTTGTGAAGTACCATTAACATTCTGTAGCTCAAATCTATCACATGAGAATCAACTTCTAATCACATATCTATTGTGTACTCCCTCTGACTAACATTACCAACCTCTTATTATGTCGGCTATCTATAGTGACCACTGATTGAGTAAACTAGATATGACGAACTTGAAACTGAAGTAAATTCCCCCGTTCTTGTGACTTAAGCTTGCACTATTGTAGATTAAAGAACAGTGTAGAGGCAAATCTCAATGTACCCTATACTCAACATCAAAAGTATATAAAAAATACAACACCTCTTAAAACTATCTAAATCTGCATATGACACCGAGCACTACAATGTAACTCCTTTAAGCGATAGCTATACACTATGAGAACTATAACAAACTCCTTACATCATGTATAACTAGATAATCCAAGTCTGAATCCTAAACCTTAATGTTCAAGCAAGTCATCATTCGATAAAGGGGTTTAAAGAAAAGAGTTAGAAGTAGAAGGAAGGCTCGAAGATACATGCCTTCGTAAAATCCCACTACAATCTCAAATAAGTAATACCAAATCAACCTCGTAGTGACTTTGTCATTCAAGTACCAAATACTAGCCATTTGTTGTTTAAGTGAATCTTAAGAAGGACCGTTTTAAGTGATGTTGCTGCAATATGAACTAAGATCTCCTTTATGTTTTGACGATGACAAATAAATGTTCGAAACACCTAAAATAACAAACGATAGCCAAAATCCAGAAAACCAAAACTATGTTCCTTGCATGCTAGTCACGCGCCAGCACGTGAGGTAGCGCGCCAGGGGCTGTCTCAATTTTGCAGATTTTGTTTTGTTGGCTTTCCTTTTACCCGACATATGTGGAAACTTCAATAAAGGTATGTTCATGGTACTTGAGCATTTAGGAACACTCCAAATGAGGTTTAGACTTAAAGAGGAGCAAAAACAAATCGTCTCATTTTTAACAAAAGGGCAACTTACATATTTTATCAAATGCCTCTACCAAGGCTGAAACTTCTTTCTAAACATAGTATGAATATACTTTAAACATACCATCAAATGAAAGTATTCATTTGACCTTAATCTAGAATTACATAGTTCCTAATCACGTAACGGGTTTTACTCATTTATTGGTCAAACTAAGTCTAAGGTCACTTTCGATAAGCGCATCCTTTCTTGTTATGGGATATGCTTTACTTGAGATGCAAAGCACTTATATTTTTTGCATCAAGATGATTAGTAATCAAATCCATTGTTTATTATCATGGATTAAAGTCTAAATAACTAATCAAGTTTGTGATATTTGAAGGATAATCTTACTTCGATCCTTCTTACCTTTTTTATAAATTTTTTTACAAACTCCCACAAGTATTCCTTATACATCACCCTCACCTCACTTCTCACTTAAACACTCTCTAATCATTTGTTTATCTCTTTTACCCGAAAAATGACTATTCAAATCTTCCACACACTCTAAACATTCCTTTCCTAAACCATTCAATAATCATAAATTGCCCATCTCTTTTCTCTCTTAATGGAAATGTAATTATCCACCCAATCAATCCTTTGATTATCACCCTTATCATCCTCATCACTTAAACCTTCCTCACTACAAATCCTATACCTTCTTAATATAAACCTTCCCCAAGCACATCAACATGGGACAAATCACATTCCCTTAAATCATTATACTTGTTGTACTTCTTATCCCTTAACATTCTAGCATAGGCTCCTATACATCACATCCCAACATTATCTACCACATAATCCTTATTTATTCTCTTCTTCATCTTAACACACACACACACACACACACACATACACACACAGATCCATGAATTTAAATTACACCCCCCAAAAGCTCCTTCCATACTCCTCTCCTATATACATACTCATATACTTCTATATTTGAATTTAAATCCCTACACACACTCACCAAGATTCTCCTACACACCTTACCACCTCATCACCCTTCCTAACATTCAAATTTCAAATTTGAATTTAAGCAAAGGCTATCGTCTATCACATCAACATCACATCCAATATAACTCATATACAACTCACTCCAACTCACCCAACTCACTCCTATCCTTATCCTTAACATTCAAATTCAAATTTTGAATTTGAATCATAAGGCTCATGTAGGATTCCTAATAAATTATTCGATTTCTTCATCAATGCCAACTCACACTCTTCTCTACATTATACCACATGTTGTAATTAAATTTGAATTTGAATTTCCCTTGGCATATTCTTTTCTATCTTAACCATCTCAACCCACTCACTTAACCATGGTTAGTTTCTAACTAAACCATTTACCTTTGAGAAATACCTAAAATATACCCTTTGTCTAGTAGTTCTTCTCTATCTCTTTGATATTGGACAAGCATCCCCAAAACACTTTTTATTACTTCACAAATATTTTATCAAATGGCTATTTGAGTTGGTTGACCTTGAGTGTCAGAATAATAGAAAGGTCAAAGCATGAAGTATAATTGGGGGTTTAGAAAGAACGGGTAGTTAAAGCGTCAAAAACTAAAAAAAACCCAAGACGGGTTTTTGGTGCCCTGGCCACGCGCTGGCGCATGGGGTAGCGCGCCAGTGGCTGTTTGGAAAAGCATATTTTGGTTTTTGGCCTGTAAATAGCCCCTCTTGGCTCTTGTATTCCTTGCCTCTTGTCATTCTTTCTTTCACACATTTTCTCTTCTCCTATCCTCTAAGTCTAACACCTCTTGTGTTCTTAATCTTCTCTTCTATCATCTATTGAAGAATACATCTCCGCAAGAGAGACACACAATTACCTATCCATACTTGTGTGTTATTAGTCGAGAGTCTTCTTTCTCATACCCTTTTTATTAGAATTGAGTCTCTAGGATAGCTTAGGACTTGATTTAAACAATCAACTTTTCATTTAATTTGGTTGCAAGGGAAGTCTTGTATCTTAGTGATCAAGCTTAGATCATTGGGGATCTAGTTGGGGTTTCGTAAGCTTCTAAAGGAAAGTTCTTAGTGGTCCTAGTTGATCTTAGTGATCCTAGAAGAAAAGTCGAATCACGGGTTCTTAGGGGTGGATTCCGAGGGCGGAATACCATAGGGAGTAGCTCTTCTTAGTGAGCGCCGATCTTAGTGCATATCAGTGGACCAAAGTTGTAATACGGTTTATAGTCCACCATAAGGATTATACTAGAGTAATAGTATAGGTGTAGTGAATTCGCAGCTGGACGTACAGATGGTATAAACCTTCATCTCGAACAAGTATATATCATGATCTCTCTCTCTCTCTCTCTCTCTCTCTTTATATATATATATATATATATATATATATATTATCTTCATCATCAAGTAGACGTTTACACCACTCGGTTCTTTAAGACTTAAAGTTCTAGAAACTTCGAAGAAGCCAAAGAAACTGTATTCACCCCATCTACGAGTCTATAAGTGATATATATTGTGTTTGTTTTGTTGATGGTATTGGTTTAAGGTGTGATGTGTTTTGATATCAATGGCATGGTACATGTTAGGGGAAGTTGTTGCCCGAAATCAATCACGACATATAGACAAGCCTACATTGCCTTATGTTTTGTAACCCTAAATCGCCTCATAGCATCTATCTTGCCTTGTATTCGAACCTTACGTCGCCATAAACATAACAATTATCTCATCATTTCCACCATTTCCTTATGTCGTCATTTGAGGTTTTTAATCAAGGGTTTAACTTGTCAAATAACACCTGCTATCTCGCCATGGGATTTGAACGCCAAGTCTGCATAATCATGAAGCTAACTCACCATAAATCTGCATCCCTTAAGTTACCAATTTTGATGAAAGTTTAGTCACCACCAACAGCTTTTTAACTCGCCTTATCAACAACTTTAAGTCGCCATGAAACTAAAACTATGTCGCCATTCAAGTCTGCTCTTAACTCATCATGATTTAGGAGCCCTAAGTCGCCATATTAGGGTTTCCTATTTCGCCATTCAAATTGCAATTCACCATCACAAACAACCTTCTATCTCGCCATAATTTCAGATGTTAACTCGCCATTTTTGAATGGCAATGTTAACTCGCCTGTTATAAAGATGATTTGAACTCACCATTCATGAAGGTTACATGAAATTTCACCCATTTACTACGTTTTTTATGTAGCTTGAACCATAAACATTACACAGGTTCGTATACAATGATTTAGAACACTTTTCCATCAATCAAACATAGCAAGAACACATTAAAATCAACAAATACCATTAAAAACCCTATAAACCATGTGTGACATATAACAACCCTTGAATTTGATCTAAATACTTATTCAAACCATTTAAACCCTTAATACATAGTAAAACAAGGTAGCGAAACCACAAAGTAAGAATAATTATACCTAAAACGCAATAGAAAACTTCATAAAAATGGCTATTTTCGACTTATTCAACTGAAACAAGCAGTGTTGTTATAACTTTAAAAACAAACCTCGTAAATCAAATCAAACCATACACAATACAAACACCTTTGAAGCGTGTGGGGGGGGGGGGGGGGGGGGGTGCAATTGTTTAAAGGTTAGAATTCACTCTAAAAACAACGATGCAGAGGGTATGGAAGGCTTGACAAAAAGGTACCCTGTAGATAGGGAGAATAAAGATCTAAAGGATAATCTGTGTTTTATTGAGAGAGACAAAAGATTACAACACAAATAATACCACAAGCCTGACCCATCCTTAGTAAGTAAGGAGGGGATATAAATAGCCATGACACACATAAACTATCTAAACTTGACAACACTAGTCTCTACCACTTTGTTCCCGAGTTTTAAAATGAAAGAAAAGAAGAGAAGAGACAAAAATAAGCAAAAAAGAAGAGGAAAAAAGTGAAATTTAATTTTGTGTACCGTGTTCCCGAGTTTGTGAGAGAGAATAAGAGAAAACATATGATTTTATAGTTAAACCCCTTGTTACATATAAAATTTATGTTTTATTTTAGGGCATTTAAGTCACTATTTTGATAAAAGGTTTTCAAATATACTTTCCACCCAAATCATCTCACTTTCGGAAAAAATGTTTAACCAAATTTCCTCTCCTCTTATTCTCTCTTGGAAAAAACTTGAGAACACAAATTTGTTTTATTTTCTTCCCACTTCTTTTGTCTTCCTTCAAAAATAAAACTCAAACATGCAGTGTACGTGTCCGGCTTTAGTAATATATTGTAATTCCGTAAATGTCGTCACAATGTTTGTCTTTTTGTCTTTATATATATATCAGCTGGATCAATTGAGAAAGTTTTTATTTTGAAAAGAGTGAGAACGCTTTCAAAAATGATAGATTTTTAACTTTGATTCAAGTTTTTCAAGCATAAAAATCATTTTAATGTAATTATAATCCAAAATGTGTAAAAAAAATTGAATCAATGTTAAAAATCTCTCGATTTTGCAATATAAGTACAATACTGAATCATCTGTACAAATTTAATGAATCATTACCATAACTCGATTTTAACAATGATTTGTGAATAAAATTTGTGATTTATAGATTCGATTCACTATTAAATGATGTTTACTTGTGAATCAAATCAAAAAATATGAATCAATTTGCTCAAACGAAGATTTCTCAATCTTTCAAAATAAAAACCTTCTCAATGGAACCAAAGCCTATATATATATATATATAAGCTGGATCGATTGAGAAGGTTTTTATTTTGAGAAGGTTTTCGAAAACGATAGATTTTTAACTTTGATTTATTGGGATATATTAGCTATAATTTATTGTAACTGATTTGGCTATATTTTGTGCTAAAATCGTGGGTCTCTTGTGTTTAAAAGTGAGTCCCTGAGTCCTCTGTGTAGGTCCCTGAGTCAATTCTTGTGTATTTTGTGAGGGGGATTGTAGCCAGTTGGCTACAATAATTGTAGCAAAGTTATCCCTTATATATATATATATATATATATATATATATATATATATATATATATATATATATATATATATAGATATATATATATATATATATATATATATATATATATATATATATATATATATATACATACATACATATATATACATATATACATATATACATATATACACCTTACACGCTCAAACACGATTATACATAAGTACTATAATAGGTGTCGTGAATTCAGCAGCTGGTTATACCCTAATTATATATATAATATAGTTATATATATATAATATATATATACATACATATATATATACCCCAAATTTAAACTTACATATATATATACATACATATATAAAATATATGATATATAATATATATATATAAATAAATAGAGTATATTATATATATCTATATATATATATATATATATATATATACATATATTTATCTAGATATATATACGCACACAACGATTAGAACTAGACGTAATATGTATAAGGCGTCGTTGAATCCGCCGCGTACGTACAAATGGTAATAAACCTCATCTCGAACAAGTATAATCTGATCTCTCTCTCTCTCTCTCAACTTTATATAGATATATTATATATAACTAAAAACAATATATATTATATATTATCTTCATTACAAGTAAACATTTACACCCACTCGGATTCATTAAGCATTAAAGTTCAAGAAACTTCGAAGAACCAAAGAAACTGTAATTCACCCCATCTAACGAGTCTAAATAAGTGATATATATTGTGTTTGTGTTGTTGTGCGATGGTATTGGTTTAAGGTGTGATGTGTTTTGATATCAATGGCATGGTACATGTTAGGGGAAGTTGTTGCCCGAAATCAATCACGACATATAGACAAGCCTACATTGCCTTATGTTTTGTAACCCTAAATCGCCTCATAGCATCTATCTTGCCTTGTATTCGAACCTTACGTCGCCATAAACATAACAATTATCTCATCATTTCCACCATTTCCTTATGTCGTCATTTGAGGTTTTTAATCAAGGGTTTAACTTGTCAAATAACACCTGCTATCTCGCCATGGGATTTGAACGCCAAGTCTGCATAATCATGAAGCTAACTCACCATAAATCTGCATCCCTTAAGTTACCAATTTTGATGAAAGTTTAGTCGCCACCAACAGCTTTTTAACTCGCCTTATCAACAACTTTAAGTCGCCATGAAACTAAAACTATATCGCCATTCAAGTCTGCTCTTAACTCATCATGATTAGGACCAACATCGCCATATTAGGGTTTCCTATTTCGCCATTCAAATTGCAATTCACCATTACAAACAACCTTCTATCTCGCCATAATTTCAGATGTTAACTCGCCATTTTTAAATGGCAATGTTAACTCGCCTGTTATAAAGATGATTTGAACTCACCATTCATGAAGGTTACATGAAATTTCACCCATTTACTATGATTTTCATGTAGCTTGAACCATAAACATCACACAGGTTCGTATACAATGATTTAGAACACTTTTCCATCAATCAAACATAGCAAGAACACATTAAAATCAACAAATACCATTAAAAACCCTATAAACCATGTGTGACACATAACAACCCTTGAATTTGATCTAGATACTTTCAAAACCTTTTTAACCCTTAAAATACATGTAAACAAGGTAGCAAAACCACAAAGTAAGAATAATTATACCTAAAACGCAATATAAACTTCATAAAAATGGCTTATTTCGACTTATTTAAAGAAAAAGCATGTGTTTTTATAACTTTTAAAACAAACCGTAAATCAAATCAAAACCAAACACGAATACAAACACCTTTGAAGCTCTGGTATCAATTGTTAAAGGTAAGAATTCACTCCAAAACAACGGATGCAGAGGTATGGAAGGCTTGATTAAAAAGGTAGCCCTGTTAGAAGGAGAATAAAGAGCTAAAGGATAATGTGTGTTTATTAGAGAGAGACAAAGTTTACACACAAATAATACACAAGCCTGACCCCTCCTTGTAAGTAAGGAGGGGATATAAATAGCCATGACACACATAAACTATCTAAACTTGACAACACTAGTCTCTACCACTTTGTTCCCGAGTTTTAAAATGAAAGAAAAGAAGAGAAGAGACAAAAATGAGCAAAAAAGAAGAGGAAAAAAGTGAAATTTAATTTTGTGTACCGTGTTCCCGAGTTTGTGAGAGAGAATAAGAGAAAACATATGATTTTATAGTTAAACCCCTTGTTACATATAAAATTTATGTTTTATTTTAGGGCATTTAAGTCACTATTTTGATAAAAGGTTTTCAAATATACTTTCCACCCAAATCATCTCACTTTTGGAAAAAATGTTTAACCAAATTTCCTCTCCTCTTATTCTCTCTTGGAAAAAACTTGAGAACACAAATTTGCTTATGTTTTCTCCCACTCTCTTTTTGTCTTCTTCAAAATTAAAACCAAACATGCAGTGTGACGTGCCCTGCTTAGTAATATATTGTAATTCCGTAAATGTCGTCACAATGTTTGTCTTTTTGTCTTTATATATATATCAGCTGGATCAATTGAGAAAGTTTTTATTTTGAAAAGAGTGAGACGCTTTCAAAATGAAGATTTTTAACTTTGATTCAAGTTTTTCAAGCATAAAAATCATTTTAATGTAATTATAATCCAAAATGTGTAAAAAAATTGAATCAATGTTAAAAATCTCTCGATTTTGTAATATAAGTACAATACTAAATCACCTGTGCAATTTTAATGAATCATTACCATAACTTGATTTTAACAATGATTTGTGAATAAAATTTGTGATTTTTAGATTCGATTCACTATTAAATGATGTTTACTTGTAAATCAAATCAGAATATATATATATATATATATATATATATATATATATATATATATATATCGATATATAATATATATATATATGTAAGGGTATAAAATTACGCTATAATTTTATTGTAACTGATTTTGGCTAATTTTATGTGCTAAAATCGTGTCTCTTTGTTTAAAAGTGGAAGTCCCTGAGTCCTCTGTGTAGGTCCCTGAGTCAATTCTTGTGTATTTTGTGAGAGGGATTGTAGTCAGTTGGCTACAATAATTGTAACCAAGTTATCCCTATATATAATATGTTTATATGTATATCTGTATTATATATAGATGTGTATATATATATCTAGAAAAATATATATATATATATATATATACATACATCTATATATACATACATATATATTATACATAACATAATCTATATACATACATATCTAATATAAATATATATAGAAATTATAAATATATATATATAATATATAAGTATATATAAATATACAATACACATATATATATAGATAATTTAATAAAAATATTTACACACACACACATACACACACACAGACATATATATATATAACTATTATATATATATATATATAATATAACTATAATATATAACTATTATATTATATATATATAAATATAATAATAATATATATATATATCTCTAAACAAATATACACCCACGCACAATCACACACACACATACACACAAAATCCACACACACACACACACATATATATAATATATATAATATATATATATATATATAATATATATATTTGTGTGTGTGTGTGTGTGTGTGTGTGTGTGTGTGTGTGTGTGTTCTTGCATATAAAATTTATGTTTTATTTTAGGGCATATAAGTCATTATTTCACTACAAGAATCTGATGGAATACCCACGATAATCACCCACACCCATAATTTTGAGGACATTTACCCACCTAATACCCACTCATCACCCACGATTTGTAACTTACTAAGTCAATCGTATTTTCCTTCAAATTTTCCACAAATTTACCCACATAAATTACCGCAAAAATATATTTGGTTTGAAATATGTGTGTAAATAATTGGCAAAGTATTCCTCACATATTACCCACATCATGAGTTATCATGGGTATATGCGTTGGTAATTTAGTGGGTGAATTTATTTACCCATCGAAATGCACAATTATTTTCATTGGTAATTGAGATTACGTGGGTGTTTTTAGGGTGAAGTATATACCCATCAATTTACCCATCTTATTATTTGTATGGGTATTTTGTTGTGAATAATCGTTTACGGTCAATATGTTGTTACAAATATACCCATGAATGTACCTACAATGTTGTTTACATGAGAATTTTGGTATGGGTACTTTTGTGTGTAATTTATAGGTAAATATATAATCATACGCTTATATATATATATATATATATATATATATATATATATATATATATATATATATATATATATATATACGCATATACTAGTTGGCTAAGCCTGCCCGATGGGCGGGCTAACTTTGTGAGTATCCGATGAATAAATTTAGAAACAATTATTGATGTACGGAGAATAGAAAATATTTATATAACGGAAAAAGGAAAAAAGGGATGTATACAATATTAGAAAGCGCATACTGTTTAATTTGTATATATTGATGAACAAAGACAAAGGAATATAAAATATTTATACAACTTAATGCATACATATATGATATATTTTTAATTTGTATACAGTAAGAAACAATCAATGAATTACGAAGAATATAAAATATTTATACAACTATGAAATATTTATACAACTATGTGCCTCAAATAAGCAAGATCATTTACAATCAAATACGAAATAACACTTCTTTATACACAACGTTGGTTGTAGAGTTTGTGTATTTACCATCATCATCACAACATAGAATCTTCAAACCCTTCCTGCTCTTCACCCTTGAGACATCTACATATAGTTGGCCGTGCGAGAAAACTGGCCTTTGAAGAAACAAACCAACCTTAGACAACTTCTGCCCTTGAATTTTATTAATGGTCAAACCTAAGTAAATTTGAATAGGGAACAGTCGTCTGTTTAGTTTAAATGGTAATTTATTTTCTGACGGGGTAATGACCATACGCGGAATCACGTAGATAGTACCCACACTACCACCAGATATTATCTTAGCTTCAATTACATTTGTTCCCATTCTTAGTACTCGAAGCCTAGTTCCGTTACATAATCCTGCCTTTTGGTTAATGTTTCTCATGCACATAACCGACATACCTATTTTGAGTTGTAAACTATGGTGCAGAATTCTAGACATGTTGATGTTATTAAGGAATTCTTCTGTGTAAATGAATTCATCAAAACTGGTGTCCACATCAACAACACCTACCATGTCAGAAGAATTATATGTCTTTAGATCCATGGGTAATAACGACAACATTTTATCACTGATCATATCCACCAGCTCGTGAGTCGGAGCAAGAACGACTCTGTCTTGTAAATAATCAGAATCATATAGGTTTCTCAGCAAATCCAGGTAGGTTTCTTGAATAATTGAACCAATATGATCGTTGTACTCAGGTATTAACATATCATCCAGAAATTCCACTTTTGCTTCTCCATCATTTTTCCTACCAATGTTACCATTCCCAATGTTTAGTATCCAATCAGCAAAGTCTTGGATTTCTTTCTTTTCAGAACTATCGACACCTGATCCTAACCTCATGTTAACTGTTAACTTCATAAGTTTGCAGTGCTGCCACAAATAAGAAGAGTTTATTGTCGCATGTACAACATCGTGTATACTACCATTTGGAACAACTAATAAGATCTGTCAGAAGTCTCCACCAAACACCACAACTTTACCACCGAAAACTTGTTCAGAAGGAACTGATGGATCCATGCGACATATGTCTCTCATTGTCCAATCAAATGCCTCATAACATTGTCGATTGACCATGGGAGCCTCGTCTCATATTATCAGCTTAGCCATCCTTAGCAACTCATCAAGCTCACTATCTGCGGCAATGTGACATATAGAATCCTTTACTACATTAATTGGTATGGAAAATCTATAATGAGCCGTCCTACCATCCTTCAAGAGAAGAGCCGCAATACCGCTTGATGCGACATTTAACACTATTCCACCTTGTGAACGACATGCAGCTGACATAGTCTTGTACAGGTAAGTCTTACTTGTTCTGCCATATCCGTACACGAAGAACATCCTTCCTTCCTTCTTATCAACAGAATCCATTATAGTTTCATATATTGATTTTTGTTCGTCAGTCAATATACTGTACAGTCGTTTATGTTGTTCTCTTAATTTGTCATTATCGTATGCGAGTTCATCGTATACCAACCTGTTATATACGTCCATCGTGTATTCTGCTCTAGGGTACGACATGTTTGGGATATTTTTCAAACTTTTATTGTTACTTAAAAGCATGTGTTCAATATATGTAAGGAATATGTTTTTCCTTTGCTCATCTTAAAGTTGAAGGTTTGAAATATAATTTATAGACATGAGTTAGTATGCAAGGTGCCCTAAATACTTTTTTATAATCATGTACTATAAAGTGGAAACTAAATAATTAATCAGCTTTTTCATGAGAAATTATAATTGACTAATTAAATTTTAGACGATTACTGAGGCTTGTTTATTTGTTATATAACATTCGCTGCTACAGAAGTATACACACGTTTTCAACAATATATCTAAGCAAAAAACATAGATCGACATTTATAAAAAGGTAACTTTATTATTTTGTAAATGTGTAACAAACCTGGGTCCTTTTTTTGCACGTTCTATACTTAAAACATCTGCAGCCATGACGTTCCATGTTTTTTTGTAGATTACTTCAGGCCGAGACACATTGTCGGTCATAATGAGCATAACAAAAAAACTGCGCAAATAATGTCCCGTTCCCCAATGACTTGCTTCTAACAACCCATAAATGTTTTCCTTGTCATCCTCCAATAAACCACTAGCATAGCAAGCGTCTTGATATGTAGGTTAAACAACGTTGTCATATTTCTTGATGTCCTCCCAATCTATAACGCCTCTCACCTTGTTCAGTAATACTCTTAAAAGAACATTTCACCCTAAAAAGGAGGAACGTAATGTACATGTTCAAGGCTTTTACCTCTTTGCCTAGGCAGCCAAACCTTTTCATCATGTTTCCATACATAATACTTAGGAAACTCAACGTAAAGAAGCTTTCTTGCATCTGGATCTATCTTGTTTCGGTCCATTCATGCTTGAAATTTTGTTTCATTAACTGACTCCTTCTCAACTGTATAGTCAAGACTTTCAGTTTCATCGAATATGATCGACTGCTCATTTTGCAAATGAAACGGTAATCTTTCAACAGGCGGAAAACTGTAGTGTATGGCAAAGCCATAAATCCTCCATGCTGCTTTGCAGGCCGAAAGATACCTACAATCATAATATTCATTAATCTCATCGACATCTTCTACTTCAACTGCGACAGTAACCCTATCCGGCCCCTTATTTATATACTTAAATATATATATTTTATAGAACCAATATCGTTGCACCACTCAACATTTATATGAGATTGATACCGTCTTAGCAAGCCAGGGTTGTAGGGTACTACATAACCGTTATGCAAATCCTTTTTGGATTTTTGTATAGTACAACCGTCATTTCTTCTTTTATATATTGCATAACCACTTTCATCAGTAAACTTCATTTCGTTGAACTGTTTTGGAAATTTCTTTATGCATTGGTTGTTTACGAGCAAGGACATCTTGGCCGTTCGACACCACATGGACCATGCATCATGTGATCGGTCACTATCTGATACAACTCAGGATCTTCCTCCTTATCGGGTATCTCCGTCGAAATATACTTATCAATTTCTACTGCGGTCTTTATCTTATTCTCTGGTTCCAGAAATAGTAAAATATGAGCATGTGGAGGTCCTATTTTCTAGAACTCGACCGTGTAAACAACTGCATAATAATATTTATTTAGGTCAAGTTCAATTTAGTAACAATCTATAAAGGTTAATAGCATGTACAAAAAATTGAATTATCAAGTTCTTACCTCCGCGTAGACGTCTAAAATAACGCTTATCTTTGAAGTCTTTCATCAAGCTATCATGTTTTTGTTTAAATACTCTTGTTATTGCGTCAGGCCGATCCTTAGATTTTAATCCCTTTCTAGCCACAAAACATGCTATCTCTGGCCAATTCAGATTACACGTAAATGTTATGAACATGTTCGGGTATCCAAAGTTCTTGCACAATGTCATAGCATCTAGATAATTCTGCATCATATACCTCGGACTTCTTGTATATGAGCATAGCAAAAAAACTTTTTTCCTCTTAATGTAACACCAGACTCTGGATCAGCCACAAGCTTCACCAATTTGGAATATGTCTTACTCATTAATTCTTTTTGCTCTTTATGTATGTATGACATCCTTTTCGACTCGACCATTTTATATCCATCCATAAGGAATTGCTGAAACAACCTACCCAAATATAGTATCATTGAGAAAATTTTTGGCCTGTCCTGCAATCGGTATGCAAACCACTCTCTCATTGATAATCATGTTTTATTATTTGTTGGCGTAAAGTCGGTAACGCCTTGATGGTATAAATTTATACGATATCCATCTGTAGCGTACAGAAATAACAAAGGGTACTGCAGTGCAAGATAGGAGGGGTGCAATTCACTTATTCATTTCATATCGCCACTTTGCCTCTCTAAAATAATGTCCCTTTTATGTTCTGTAGCGTCAAAATCACCAACAATAAGAGCTGCAACCTCAAAAGCAGTTGGTAGATCATACTTTTTTCCATCTCGCTCTCTTCTACCTATAAGTCTTAGCTTGACGTTTTTTTCATTTTTTAGACACAAACCACTCACTAGCCATCTAAAACTTAGCTACCATCAGGTTATTGGTATCAAGCATGTCTCGTATTTCAGTTGTTAGCACGTGGTCAATTTTCTGGTTGTTAGATGATGTCTATTTTCCGTTGATGTTTAAACCGAAGATATATAATAAATGCTACTAATATTGTTTATCCTGACTAAAATAAAAACTATACAAAATAACTGAAAGGCTGGAGTTTAATCAGTTGATATTTTATATAAGACACATACCTTGCAAATTTGATCCTGTTTGCAACCTTGTTTCAGTATCATAAATGTAAAGTTGGGCAAACATCGGAGGCTTTCCTTAATCAGGAAGCAAAGCACCCATTCTATGGTAATTCATTCCTTGTATCCTGTAGCAATATGGACCACGACCGGTATTAATGGACTTGTCCTGTCTGCCACCCATAGACGTAAAAGAGAACATTGAATTGTACAGCCTTATATCTCTACTACTTTATAAAGCATTTGGGACTTTCAAAAATAGAAGTCTTAAAAAGTTTAAGAACACAAAACATTTCTTGTTATAGAAAGATTTATGTTAATTTTGTTATAAACTCAATAAATACACATAATTAAAAGTTATCACTCAAAATTTAATATCTTAATGTGAAACTCATTTTGTAACACCCCATTTTGTAACAGTACACAATATAATGCAACCCATAAAACCATATTAATTGTAATTTGTAACAGCCCAGAAAGTGTAACAACTTATTTAAATCATATGAATTGTAACAGCCATTTCAATATAAAAACTCTTCACACTGAATCTGATAGACATAAACTTTCTCTCATTCCCCCTAAAAAGACAAACTCGCACATATCACAACTATATACACCACTTCCTTCGCCACCATCAGTCGCCACCGTTGAAGCACCCACCACCACTAAAATCCTAACGATGATACCCACCACAACCCGAACCTTACTACCAAAACTGCTGCTTTTATAACATTTTTGAATTTGGTAAGTTTATCTCTACTACTTTATAAAGCATTTAGGACATCTAATTTTATAAGTCTTAAAATTTTAAGGGATCAAAACATTTCTTGTTATGGAAGGATTTCAAAACTTGATGAATACTTGTAACTTCAAAAGTTGTAACCGTCGTATTAATGATCAAATAAGTGATTTAGTGGGAAATAAATAAGTAACCACCATATCAATACTTGTAACATATACTCCCACTGTCCCAATTTATTAGTCCACTTTTAACTTTTGAAGTCTTTCTTTTTAAACTCTGACCTTAATTAAAACATATGAATGGATTGAGTTTTAAATGTATTTTCACTGGTATAATATTCATCAAGTATTATGTAACACAAAAAAAGATATTTACGGTCAAAGTTGAAAATAAAGACTTCAAAAAGTCAAAAGTAGACTAATATATTGGGACAGAGGGAGTAGAACTTAAATAAGTTATTAATATACATTAAAATGTCAGTTATGAAATCTTAATATAAAAAGAACTCATTGTTTATGAAAGAATAAAAAACTACAACATAAACTAATCATACTTCACACACAATAGATTCAGCCATCCAAGGTTCTTATGGTCCTTGAGCCTCGCTTAACCCCTCGCCGAAAGATTTAATTATACAGGAACTCGTCACCGCAACACGCGGGTATCGATCTATTTTAACTTATGTTTCAAAGATGCTACTTATGTGTTCCCTTCTTTCATTTGATCTTATGTTTATTTGGATATGAAATACTTTGCATTGTTATTGCTTAAAGTTATTTTAATTTAAATTATCATTCATTTGTACAATTGTTGTTAAAAAAATGTTTAACCGAATAACATTTACTCACCGTAAAATATAGTCACAGGGTATTCGCCACCGTTGCAGTGGCGGGTACCCGTATGATTATATTTTAGAAGTCTTAAAATTTTTAAGGGACCAAAATATTTCTTGTTTGGGAAAGATATAAAGCTATTAGTCAATGTTCACCATACACATTTTTAAATTTACACCAGATTTAATGTATACATTTTTTAACTAGCATGTGTTAATAATAGCCCATTTAAAATAGTTTATAACTCCTGGTCAAAAGTAGTTATGAGCATTAATCGGCCAATTAATCTCATAATATCCTCCATGAATTCATAGTGGCTACATGACCATAATCATGGTCATTAATTAATGTTGAACCACCCATATAATAGGTCAAGGTGGTTACAAACATTTAATGTTAAAACCACTCATTTAATAGTATGTATCTCTACTGCTTTATATAAAAAAAGTTGATTTGTGAATTCTATATATACACGATTGACATTGATAATCCATCTTCAAAATTTTAATCTAAAAATGTATAACTTCAATGGGTTCTAACACTATGGCTTACATCATTCGACAAGTCAGATCTTTATCAATCGTTAAGGTAAAAATATTTTTTTTATAAACAACTAGGTTCTTGATTATTTTATTCGATTATTATATTGTTAAGGAGTTATCTTTTTTAATGTCTATTACATTTCATTTTGTATTGACGTTTATCTTTAATTTATGTCTTTTAACTACTTATGCTACTCTCTTTAATTTGAACCTGTTAAATAACTGCATCGGTATGATAATAGTTATTTTAATTAAAATTTGTCATTATTTCGTAAAGTTATGTTAGAAAAAACATATAAATGAACAACGTTTGCTCGCCACAATATTTAGTTACCTGGTACTCGCCGTCGCATTGCGCGGGTACCCGACTAGTTGTTGATAAAGTTTCCGCTCTTATGATAGTTTTTATTAATAAGATCCATTAAAAGTTTAGGTGGATTCTTCAAGGGAACTGGCAACTTGACTTTTCCTCGTCCACAACATAAAGAGAATGATTCTGAGTTGGCATGTTTATTTCCTATGCTACTCTCCGCATGCCATAACAATGCACCACATAATTCATATCCAAATGTTGGATCTCCATGATCATGATATTCTGATAATTAATTGTCTTGGATTAGTTGTGTTAGCATCATTAGGTTTATTTGTAACTTAACTGATATTAAAATAACTACTTTATGATGATAACAGGTTTTTGTTACTACGTATCATACCGATATCAAAATCAAAGAAATAGGTAATGGTTATATGACATTTCTCGAAAGTTCTTACCTTTACATATTCCAACGACTCGATCACTTTGTAGTTCTTCATCAACTTCACCTGCATCAAATTCATCATCTGTATCATCGAAGTTAATACGACATGAAGATTTCGTACGAACACTTTTTCGTGGTTGTTGATGAGTACCAGACGTAGAGCCTGCAGTAAGATACCATTTTTGGTTAACAAATTAATTTCAGGATAACGTATCAGTTCCTCATAATACATGTATGATACAATTTTCTGGAAAAAAACATGCATATTTCCTGCAGTTTACCTATATTAAATTTAACAGTCCATTGGCATTTTTCTTGCATTTTGTTATAAAAATTGTGTACGTTTTAGTAATCATTTACAAAGATGTTAATTACTCTAGTTAACAAAGACTAACATAACAATTCCAACCATATAAGTTTTGCTGAAGTAGAAATTTTTGGTATTTCTGTTGTAGCTGCATAAAACATTTGAGTTAGTTAATGCAACAAAAAATATACGTAGAATCAAAATATTTAAAGTAGAACATGTGTCTTGCGTGTGGGTATATCAGTTAGGCGAGGTCGTCCTATATGTTGAAGTGACATATTTGTCAGGCTAACGGATGAGTCAATAATATTAGATTTACGAGGACGTCCCCTAGGTCGAGGTGTAATGGTTAACGTACTTGTTTTTGTTGTTGCTGCAAATAACAATTGTAGATGAGAATGTTATAAAAACATATATATCTTACATTATATTCAACGTACATAGAACAACTGCCTTACGTGTTTCCTTTGGAATTTTGATTGGATGTCCCATTGGTCGAGGTGTGATGTTTGACAGTCCAATTGCTGATCCGCCTACAATTGTATGTTCAGGTGTCTCAAGAAATTATGGTGTCATAGTTATAGTAGGTGTTTATGATTTAGCTGAGAAAAAAGTTGACCGAAGTAAACAATACGTACATACTTAATTTCCAATAAAAACAGACCATAGTTTTTTTACGTACGGGTTGCTATAGGATTTTTGTGAGGACGTCCCCCTGGTCGAGGCGTGCTGTTTGAAATTCTAATAGATGATCCAACAACTATTGCATGTTGAGATGTTTCAACAAATGCTAGTGTCATTGTTATAGTAGACATTGGTGTTGTCGCTGTGAAAAAAAAACAAACGTAAACAAAACGTACATACTTTATTGATGTAAAAAACAAACCAATTTTTTCTTAAATACATGTTGTGTTTTGCAGTTTGGTAGGGCGTCCCCTTGGTCGACGAGTGCTGTTTGAAAGTCGAATTGATGATCCAACCAGATTTGTATGATGAGGTGTTTCAAGCAATGATGGTGTCATACTTATCGTACGCGTTTGTGATGTTGCTGTAGAAATAAAATCAACAAAGTAAACAATACGTTAATACTTGGTAGAAATAAAATATGGAACAAAATTTTCTTACGCATGTGTTGTGTATTCAATTTTTGGAGGACGTCCTCTTAATCGAGGTGTGATGTTTGACACGCAAATGGAAAAAACCTCGAATATAGTGAAAAAACCTTTCTTCCAGTAGCTAACTATCGTTTCATCATCAGAAACCTTCTCACATCTATAGACAGGATTGTTATTGGTCTGATTATATTCAGAATACAACACCCTGAACAAAAATTTCTTTCCAATCATGCTATTCAGTTCCTTAAGGAAGTAGATTGTTGTATTACTTCCATATTTTTCAATTAATTCCCATCAAGTGACACCCGTAATCTTATGGACATTGGTGTCAAAAATGACCAGCTGGGCACTCCCACTTTCATCCATGACTCTTACGATCATCTTGAAACTATTTGTTGCAAATTACAACTACATATTAGCATTATAATTAAATAGCCTAACATTTATATTAATAGTAATACATAATAAATATAAAACATATCGAGAAGCTACTTGGCTTTTAGTTTTTTAACATTTGCTACAAAACCATAGTTGGCCCTTTGTTCGCAACAGGTTTAACCTTTTTGCTGCACACTTTACACCCAATGTATGTTCGGCCACTTTCGTATTGGATGCTATGCACAATTGCATAGATAACACAATATGTGTGCTACATATTGGATTATATAACAGGTTAATAGTCTTATATTCACAATAACTGTTTTAACTGATAAAATAGGAATAAAAACAATGTTTTAACTTACCGGCTCTATTTCACGTATCGAGCCAACCAATTTCTTGACCGCTGCCTGCATAAACTCATCAGGAGACACTAGTTTTGCTTCATCCCTTACCAATTAAATTCTGTGTTCATTACCATTATACTCTTCTCGGGCTTCATACCTAATTCAGGATGTTAATTATTAATGTAGAATTGACTAAAATTGACAATGAAAGTAATTGTTACTAAAAAACAATAACACATAATATAGTTTTTAACTAACCTTTCACGGAATGAAATTAAATCAGGGAATTATCTATTTATCTATAGCTTAGTTCCAAACAATGCAATATGAACTGCTGGTTTGCAAAAAAATCAACAAATTTGCAATTAAAAACAAAATGAATCATAATATTCATTGTATAGCATAAGTGTTATATACAAAACATTTAAATATTACTCTTCCAATACTTGACTTTCCCTAACATAAGCATCAAGTCAATACCTCCAACTGTTTCTAAGTTCTCAGCATAATCATTCCATTTTTTTGCCCAAATGTCCTAGAAAGTCAGATCAAGCCTTTCTCCCTCTAAAATAAAACACACATATTAATATGTCTCACAGTATGCAAAGCTTGTTACCATATAGAAAACAATTAGGTTTGTTACGCTTACTCTTCATTTTCAATAACCACTATTCTTCTTATTTTACTGAACCAGCTGAATTGACTGCCACAACATCACCAATGCCTACAACTGTACCAAGAACATCTGGCAATAAAAAATAGATACAAACTGCGTAATATATTTTAATAGTTAAATAAAAAACACAATAATATATTTAATACATACCAACTGCATCATTTTCTTGATATTCTTCGTTGGTGTCTAAAAGAAGGGTGAATGGTTCAATTTTGAAGACAGTAAGATTTTCATCAATCTCTTCAATTCTAGTAATGATGGTAGTATTATAAAAAGATAATTTCCATCCATGTGGCAGTAGTGGCATCCTTCCACCATTCTCGGTAACTCTAAAATTAGAAATCGTATAACAGATGCCCTTTTGTAAAAGAGGTTCAAATATAAACATCTATTCCTTTTTGATATAAACCTGGATTCTATCGCCCAGTGTAATGAAAGTATAATATTCCAGTTTATATAAATATATCATGCATGTTTATTTACACATCATTGCTATCATTCTCAATTTATTTAGCTTTAATCCATGAATGGTTTGTTATTATTTGTTTCAAAACCAAATATAATCTATATTTGTGTGTGCTTGAAATAAAAACTAAATAAACTAATATTGCATGAAAAATAGTTCTGAGATTGTGAGTACAATGCACATATCAAAACACACATCACAATAGATCGCATATAGGAAAAGATGCAATCCAAAATGCTTTTGATAATATAATTATATATTAAATCATGTGTTTTTGTTTTTCTAATATCACCTGATCATCTGCAAAACAAACTCCAAAGTGTAGGGAATGTGCGGTTCATTCATTCCGTGTGCTTGGCATATCGAAATGATTCGGCATTTGATAATTATGTTAGCCACCATAGGGCTGATGTCTTTCAGTGGTGTAATTTTCTCATTGATTTTCATTTCTGCAAACACACACACACACACACACACATTTAAACTTGTCAAAAATTCCAAAAAGTGTAAAAACAAATACTAAAATGATATATACTAAACTAAACCTGTTGCTCCTGCTATTTTCTTTAGATTGCTTCTTCTTTGATGTGGCTTACTGTCTTTTTGATACTCTATTTTGGATTTTATCTTCTCCTGTATGCGACCTATTGTGGTGTGTGTTTTGTTATGTGCATCAGACTCACAAAATCACTACTATTTATAATGCAATATTAGGTTAAGTAGCTTCCATATCATAGGCATACAAATCTGGATAATATTAGATTTTTGTAAAACTGATAACAAACCATTCATTGATTTATGCTAAATAAATTAAGATTTAAAATTTTATTAAAAAATTCAACCTTTTTTGTAGGGATTCACATAATTCACATTTAAAACACATATCATTTCCCTCCATAGTAGGCGTTTTTTGTGACACCCTTAAATGACCAACATTATTTCCCTCCTAAACTGATTTGTGTTTGAATTTTAAATTTGCAGCTTTTGTCATTAATTGGTTTTTTTTCAAAGGTAAACACAAATCCGGGTCATGATCTAGTGGTTAAGGGCTTTGCCTATTTGATCATTATCCCGGGTTCAAACCTTGCCATAACATTTTTACCACGAATTATTTTCAAGATTTCTAGAATGCTTATGTAGATAAATAAATGCCTAGTAGGATTCGAAGGTTGATGACATGGAAACTTTATGATGATGTGGAAACTTTGTTGATGATGTGGAAACTTTGTTGATGACGTGGAAACTATTTGGATGATGTGGAAACTTAAAGTTGATGACATGTATTGTTTGGTGATTATGTGGCGTTTCCAATATATATATATATATATATTAGAAGGGTTAGTTTATGTGGGTAATTTGTATATAGATATTTATATATGATTCTATTTACAACTTAAGTGGATGAATGTTTGCAAAATCAAAACTTTTTATTTAATATAAGAGTAAAAATAAAAGCGTTAGATATTATACTATATAACATTTATCCAAGTTGTGAAGGAGCCGTCACTATTGTGAAGCCGTTAAGCTAGTGATCGGCTTGAGGGAGGGGATCAACTTAGAAACAATAAGGATCCGCGACTTGTGCCGACACTGTTCACTAGCTGAGCAGAGCTGATCTGACGACGTGAGGGATTAAAATATTATGTTAGTGGCCTCTTCACTTACTTGGCACTTAGGTTTTCTAGGTTTTGGTTGTATGATCAACATGTGTCTCTCATTATCTATTAGTTCCAAAGCCATTAATATTGGATTGCAGTTTGACTCACCTCCTCATTTCTTTGGTGCCTAATTTTTCTCTCTCTATATACTCATGCATTGGTTGTTGATTTAAGTGGTTTTGATCAGTAGGAGTAATCAAAATAACTTCGTTTAGTTTAAGAAAAAAATAAAACTACATAAATCCCTAAACATCATCGTTGTACCCCTAAACGGCGTTGTTTATTCCGGTTAACGTCATAAACTGTCCAAACTAAACCTTAAACGACTTTATTTTGACAAGTTTAAAACGCTATCGTTTGCTTCGCCATTGTATAAAAGGGTAATAAACACAACAGAATTATCTAAAGATGTAACATATAAATAATAATTTGACTTTTCTATAAACTTTAATTAAGAAGTCATATACTCGTATAAATCTAAGTTTCTATGTATATAAAAAAAATATTTTGACTTTTCTATAAACTTTGAGATACATTGCCTGTTTTACTTTTGGACAAAAGTAGCTTTTAAATGATTACGGATTAGCCTATGTACCGATAACCCACTATGCCCACTATTATGAACCGTTAATTACTTGGTGTAAGCGCGAGTGTTATAAATAGATCTATTGGGATTGACATCCCCGTCTAGGATTGATGCTAACATGTCCAACGGATGTATGCCATGTCAAAGTTCTAGGTGGTCTCTGGTTGGACACCTACTCTGGCTCTTTACTTTGCATTGATTTGCATACATAACTTTGTTGTAGCTTCAGTGTCATGAGCTTAGCACAATCGTAATTACTTTTTATGATATTGTATGTGTTACAATAGTCATACACTTTAAATATTGTGGTCCACCCTTACGATTTACTTAAACCTATGAACTCACCAACTTTATGTTGACATTTTTAAGCATGTATTTCTCATGTGCTTAACCCGTATGGACATTTTCGAAGTGCATTGGAGTCTACATTTATCATGGCTATTTTTCATGGATTTTTTCTTGCACTTAAACTATTCTCGTTGTATAACCAAATTATGATTTCCTTTTGATGCAAAACTTATGAGACCACTTTGTTAAAACTTATCTAAATTCTTATGTATCAATAAGATTACCTTTTTATATGACTAATGTAGAGGTTGTTCTCTTATATCTTTTGCTTATGTATTATGAAGTAATGCCCTCGGTTACTTTTCCGCTGCTATATTTTAGGGGTGTTACAGATTGGTATTAGAGCTAGGTTATAGATAACTAAGTTGCATATTAAGCCTAGACTACAACCACTACAAAAACATTGCATCATATAAACTTTTCATGTGCATAAACACTACATGCCTACACTACTTATACTTGCTTTTACATTGCCTTACACATTTACAGTTGTCTTATATAAAATTTATTTATATAAACCCTTAGTTGTCACAACACTATGTTTCTTTCAACCATTTCATCTGACTCTATGGATGAGAGTATCAGATCATCAGCCTATTATGTGATCTTATCTGATTCTGTTGTTGCATAAGCCGTGGCAGAGGACGTGATTGCTACACCACCCGCGAGGGTAGTTAACCCTTATAACACCCCCATTTTTACAATATAGAAGCGGAAGCTAATCTGGGGTATTACTTCATAGTACAACAGTCACAATCATAGAAAACGACTCAAAAGAGATGTTTTTAAAAGATACGTTATCATTCATTAAAATCAGAGTTTTACAAAGGCAGGTCCCAAAATCTAGAAACATAAAATATGAATGATAACAAGTTTTAGCCATCTTCAAGTCCATGCCACTCCGTGCCATAGGTTGCTCAATTACCTGAGATAAACATGCTAAAAAGGGTCAACACAAAGGTTGAGTGAAATTCATAGGTTTGAAATGTAATAGTTGAATACAAGTTATCATAATGGAAATATTCGCATTGCAGAGATAATTATCATGGAGAACATTATTATCATGGAGAACAATATTATCATGGAGAACATTGTTATCATGGAGAACATTATTATCATGGAGAACATTATTATCATGGAGAACATTATTATTGCATCTAAGCTCATGAATCACGTATATAAACTTAATAGAATCGAAAGCCTCTACCTGAGACATACTAGGAGCTATTATTAAAAGAGATACTAGGAGCTATTATCCAAAGAGATGTTAGGAGATATTACCCAAAAAGATATTAGGAGATACTACCCAAAGAGATATTGGGAGATATTACCCAAAGAGATATTGAAGAGATATTGGGAGATACTACCCAAAGAGATATTGAAGAGATATTAGGAGATACTACCCAAAGAGATATTAGAGAGATATTGGGAGATACTACCCAAAGAGATATTGAGAGATACTACCCAAAGAGATATTAAAGAGATATTGGGAGATACTACCCAAAGAGATATTTCTATGTACTTAGGCAATAGTATATCAGGATAGCATATAGTTTAGAAAACACTTGTATTCATGGTTTATAGCAGGTATTACAGGTTTATAAAGTATGTGAGGTTATGAACTCATTAAGTCTTTGAAAAGTAATCACATTGTTATAAGATAAACGAGTATGTAAAAGAGTTTGTAACAAGCATGTATCCCCCTTGCGGGTTTATAAAACATGTAAATAAGTAAAGGAGAGGTTATGAACTTCACCTGATAGGTAGTTGTAATAAATATTCCAAAATGTAAGCTGACAACTTTATCACAATCTTAACAGAGAAGGTTGATATAGTCAAAATGATAGTAAATAGCCACGTCACACAACCTGAGTAAATAAGTCAAGTCTTAGGAAG
>BQNB010092334.1:0-26646 GCA_026074375.1 Tanacetum coccineum | reverse complement strand
ATACTTCACTTAACAACCAAAACGATCACATAACACACAAGAATCATACAAAATGGGCATTAAACTAAAATCTAAAGGTATAAGCTAACCCGCTCAAACCACGGTTGTCACACAAAGCCTACCGGAAAGCACTTAAATGCGGTTAAGGGGATCTTTCGATACCTAAAGGGAACCATTAACATGGGTCTCTGGTACTAGAAGGATACCGGTATATCTCTAACAGCATATTCAGACGCAGATCACGCGGGGTGTTAGGACACTAGACGTAGTACGCCAGGAAGCGCTCAAATCTTAGGTGATAAACTTGTTAGTTGGTCTTCAAATAATTAAAAGAGCAATGCGTTCACAGCTAACAGATTATGGTTTTCAATTCAATAAGATTCCTCTGTAATGTGACAACAAAAGTGTAATTGCTCTATGTTGCAACAACGTTCAACACTCAAGAGCAAAGCACATCGATGTACGCTACCATTTTATAAAGGAGCAGGTGGAAAATGGAATATTGGAACTTTACTTTGTTCGAACGGAATATCAACTTGCTGACATCTTTACCAAACCCTTTCCAAGAGAAAGATTCAATTTCTTGATCGAGAAGCTCGGTATGAGAAGCATGTCTCCGGAAATGCTAAAACGTCTGACAAAGGAAGAGGACGAGTAAAGGTTGTTACTCGCGGTATATCCTGTATCATATGTATATAAGAAAACATAAAAACACAAAAATATTTTTCTTTTATATAAATTTTTCAAAAAGAAAATAAAAATTAGATAATCAGAAAAATATGTATCTCTGGCATGTCTTCTGAAAATCGATAACATTTACGGCCTTAGAAATGTCATTTAATAATGATACGAGGCTGTAAATGAAGTTCGAACAGAAGTTCTAATCGCTTTTAAAACATGCCAAAATGGCTTGAAATTATTTCCGATAGCAACCCGGTCATCATCTTAAAGGCAAGTATTTTAAAAAGAAAACTTGACCTCACAACGGGAAATTTATTTTTCTCGGGAATGAATTACTTCATATTCATTCAAAGGCTTGTGCTTACTTTGCAGCATAACCCGTGCTTTCTGTATTCCATAGGTGTACGTGTCAGTGCGCTTATGTGATAAAATAAGAGAAATCTTATTTTCTATGGTGTTGTTTTTTAGAAATAAAACATTAATATCAGAAATTCATCAAAAAATCATTTGCAAAGACATTTAACCACCCAAACAACGACTACAGCTCTTTAAATAGAAAACGGGTCATTGTTTGAGGGGAAGAAAATATCAAATATCTTCTTCTAAAAATCAGTTTGTGATAAATGGAAAAGGTTTTAAACAATAACCGGTTAACAATTAAAGGGGAGTTAATTAAGTTTAGCTAATTTGTGCCTTAACTGTTACGTGTTTATGCTTTTAGGGATTTAATTGCAAAAATAAGTTGCTAAGTGTAGTAGTTAAAACAATAGGGACTAAATGTGCTAATTGTTAAACTACATTATGCCTAGGAAAACTTGTTTAAACAAAATGCATAAGGGTTAGAAGTATAGGGGGCATTTGTGTTAAAACCTTAAAGTTTCAAAACAAACACCCCCACCCCGTTCGTTTCTCTCGCACACACACAAAACACTTTAAAAAAATTTCCCTCTCTCTATTTACTTTACTCAAATCCTTCAAGATCACCAATTTCAACCATTTTCAAGCTTAAGGTATAACTAGAAGATTGTTCTCTACACCTTAAACGTCCCATTTCTCAAAGGAATTAGGGTGAAACTCATTTTTGTGTTCAAAAACCCTAAAAATTGATTTAGGGTTCTTCAAATACAAAATTGGGCAAAACCCTAAATTGATTGAGGGGTTTTGTTCGTCTAAGGGTGTATTATACTCGCTTAAAATAGTTTTTCATTTGGTTAACATATTATGTGATTCTCTTGATTCTTGTATGCGAAAATTTAGGAAAATGGGTAGAAATAGAAAATGTTGGTAGGTGATGTGTTTCAAAAGCTTTAAATTTATAATGACTGAAAATATTAATTTTATTATAGGGAAACATACGGGTAACCACGTATGTAGTATAATCTTTTTAGGTAAGACCAGGGATTTGAGTAGTATTCTAATAATCAGAAGATAATAGACTTTAACAATTTTGTAAATAACTTTTTACCAGTGATAATAAAAATGACTACTCAGATAGTTAAAAATAATTAATAAGTGTTGGAAATGATTAAGACCTCGAAGATGGAACCTTTAACTTATAAAAAGGATTTCTTATCAGAAAATGTTTTCACAAATTAACTTGATTAACTCAAGACTTATATTTAGTTAACTAGACCAAATGTGTCACTCAAATAATCCAGTTTCTAATATAGTATTTAATACAGGCGAAACATATAAATTGAAGTAACACTTGCGAAACTTATTACATAGGTACTCAACTTAGGCTGAATTATACACATACTTAGGGCGAATTATACATGATTTTTTTCAAATTGAATTAATCTAGTAATCTTGGTAATCAAATCTCGTAATCTAATCTAAGTTTACTTAAACCTTAACTTATCACTTAGTGTTTAATTTAGGTCTAGTTTCTCCTTAGAAATCTTTAGTGATTGCCTTGGTTTTTGTTTAAATTGCCTATAGTTAGTGTGTTGTATGATTATGTGTGTCTCTTGATCTCATGTGTGTTAATATTTTGCCTAGTATCTGTGTGCATAATTCCTAGTGTAAATCAGTCTTACATCTATAATCATTCGTCATGATCTAGATTGTCTTTCAGTGATATATATTTGCTTGTATATGAAATGTATTTGACAAATCTTAGCAGAATCATGTCTTCCATTACTGCTCAACAAATCAAACTTGATCTGGAACTTGTTCCTAAGGAGAAAAGACTTGAGATTAGGAAAATGCACGGAAGACTCATCTGGAAAGATATAGAGAGAAAACCAAATTTCAATAGTCGTACTGATGTCTTGCTATAACGTCCATGCGACTTAATTTTCTCATCACTGCAAATGTTCTAGAAGTCTACATGCATTAATTCTGGGATTCTGTTTACAAGCATGACACTTTCTACAGATTCAAAATAGACAAAAGGAAGAGATTCAAACTCAATCTAGAAATCTTCAGAGATATCTTTAAGATATGCCCTAGAGGTATAGGTCAAGGACTTTGTTAAATCCTACTGTTGATGAAATTTGTGACTTTCTTAAGAGCATCTTGGTTCACACTAGGAAATCAATTCACTCAATGATGTTGTTGTTGATCAGATGCATCAACTTTGGAGAACTTTTGCTGCTCTCATTAATAGAAGTTTATCTGGAAAGACAACTGGTCTTGACAAGCTTCGTCTCTCAAGCCACTAAATCTTTGGGGTATGTACCATGGAGAAGAATGTGGACTATGTTGAATCTTACTTTTGGAAGATTTCATTTTAACAATTTTGACAACAAAGCCTACAAAAAGCAAGAGAAGATGTACTACCCTCGATTTACCAAAGTTATCATTCACTACTTCCTTACTCAAGACAAGACAGTCTCTTAGAGAAACAAGATTAGGATGCACACCTCCAAAGATGACTATCTGATAAACACTCTAAGATTTGTCTCTGCAAAAGAAGCAACTCAAATCTATGGTGTTGTTCTTCCTGAATCATTGACCAATCTTGAGATGAAGGAAACCAAAGCTTACAAGACTTACCTTGGGTTTGCTACAGAGCTACACCTCTAAGAGGGAAAAAGTTCAAGAAGTAGCTTTCTCCTCAAACTTTCTAGCTGTCCTAGTTTCACCTGAAGAACCTACAAGGAAGTCAAAGAGAGTAAAGAGACCTGCAAAGAAGTCTACTAAGCTCAGCAAGAGTAATAATTCTTATACTTGTTATTTTGTCGGACGTGTTGTATTAGGACACTCCTGAGATGCCATTATCTAAGAAGAAGGAAAAGGTGTATGTTGCTAGAGGTAAAGGAATTGAGCTGCTATCTAATGTGGCATTAACTAAAGAAGCTCATGATGTGTCATTGTGTAGGTGTTATTTATGTATCAAGTTTTACTATTTATTTTATGCCGACTATACCTAAAAACAACACTTTAACGGGTAGTATACCCGGTCAATGGTAGTTTCATTGGTAAGTAGGGTGTCGATCACTAAGAGCGAGAGCGTTAATTCCTAATCTATCAGTATTTTTGTTATCTAATTAACCCACTAAAAACTTATACAAAGAGGGTTTTCAGCCTACGAGACTGGCACGAGGTTTAGTTATCTAACCTAAGGTTTTGGTGACAAGTAAAGCAATAAACACACACAACAAGAAGACAAACAAACGATAGAGAAGCGGTCAAGAACTAATGTAAGGAAAACGTATCAACCATGAATAATCTGATAAAACGCAGGTTTGTTTATTTAGTGCAATGATTGTCTTATCTCGAAGGGCATATCATTCCTAGACTTAGGCGGTACTTCTTCCTAAGACCTAGACACGCTAATTCTGTCACAATTAGACGCATCCGCATAAAGCAAGCATTTTTTGATTATAATCTATCTTAGGAGATTAATAATGGTGCTTTTACTAAACCCTAACTCATGGAGACTTTACCCACTTTATAACAACCCGTAATTTTCTAGTATTTTCATCAATGTAATATCTACTTACTATATTAAGTACAACCATTTTCACGAGAATATTTTTCGTTTTTATTCCATTCTTATTATGTTACTAGTTTACATTTTAAAGTAAACGAGCTCACAAAATACCGATGCCTATTCCATTCTATGTTTACTTCATGTAAACATCCTAATTATGTCAGAGGTCTATATCTTAATATTCATTTTTACCAAGTTATTATCATTTATAACGTACTTTCAAATGTTTATCAAAAACAAGCTTTAAACGTAAACGTTTATATCAAAACCCTAATTATATGTAATGTATACATATAAAATGAATGTACAATTATTTAAAGCATGTGTACAAGTATCATAGCACTACATTACTTTCCCTCCAAGTTAATGTATAACACATTAAACTCGTGTATAAGTCTATAAATGTAAGATAGTCAAACTAGGTCATTTTCCTCCAAATTATTCTAGTTTTTAACACACCACTTTAACACAAGGTACAAATTTACTTAATGCATGAACTTCTAAAACACTAAACCTAATACTTAAATCATTCTAAAACCTAATCTAACACCATAAACCCTAAATGAAACCCTAAAACCCTAATTTCACTTTAAACCTAAAACTAAACCCTAAACCTTAATCCTAAACCCTAAACCTTAATCCTAAACCCTAAACCTTAATCCTAACACTAATCCTAAACCCTAAACTATCCTTAATCCTAAACCTAACTCGAAATTAAACCAAGAACCTTAACCCGAAACCCTAAACCTACCCGATACCCTTTTTCTTTCATTTCTACCCATTTTAAGCAAACCAACACCTCAAGAACAGTATCCTATCACCTCTATGACATCACCTAGCAGCCATCTTACGCACTTACAAGACCTTATTCACACACTTGGCCACAAGTTTGCATAAATCACCTCCTCTGTAACTTTATATGTAACTGGAACACCCTAAAAACCTTCCACATTGCATATTCTACCTCCATAGCCTACAATACACACTTTATATCCTTTCTTAGTCATCACTCTATAGCACCTTAAATACACTCTCTAAGTTTTCCGGCCACAAGGTGATTTCAAGCCTTTTTAATAGCCAAAAACCCATTCATTCACAATCACACCTCAAAAACTTATCACACTCAAATGGAGTTCTAACTTCAGACATATAAAGGTTCAAGTTAAGTCTCTAAAGCTTAGACATGGAAGATAAGATATCAAGAAATGGAGCCCTTGAAGTTGTTTTAAGGCGTACAAACACGGAAAACCCGATTTCGACCAGTTTTCTAGCTCAAGTAAGCTTAAATCTTGTTCAATAAGCTTATAATCTGTATTAGAATGTTCATAATACTCTTAAGATCATATGTAAACTCTCATTTGAAGCTTTGAATCCTCAAACCCATGTGTTTTTTATTAAAACCCTAAAAATGACCCGTTTTGATTTTCTAGCTAACGAATACTTTTTCTAAGATTTTGTTACATTAGAACATCTTATTTTTGCTTATTCTAATAAGCCATAACCTGCAAATATCATTTGGAATCCTAAAATAAGCTTGCATGGCTTTTTGGACTTGATTTGTAAATTATTTTCATGCAAGAGGTATATATCGTAACTTTCTGAAAATTATAACTAAAGGGGCTGAACATGTCATTTTCCAAAAGTTATAACTATAAGGACATATCTTGCCTAGTTTCAAAGTTAAAGGTTTAAATTATATATATTTTATACATAAAAGACTAAATTTGTAAAAGTTTATAAACCAAGGGTATATATTGCCATTTTTGTAAACTTGAAAATATAAAATATAATATTTTTATACAATTATAAAAATATATATTAATATTATAAAATCGATTTTATTAATACCCGCGAAACAATAATCGTTATTAATCATCGATCGACACATTATAAAACAATTACGTTATATATTTAATGTAATTTATCATCGACTAACTTTTGAAGAAACTTAAAATCTTATCATATCACGTTACTAGGGAATTTCATGTGAGGGGTTCCATTTGGGTATTTGTTTTGACGAGTTTACTGGGTTTACGATTTTAAAAGTGTCTCCGGATCCTCAAACGATACTACGTGGCCTCTGGATTTTGATAGCTCCGAAACAATGATACAATATTTCTATAAATTGATAAATCAAAGTAATACGTTAAACATCATGAAGTTTTGAAACATAAACCATCACACTAAGACTTGACATATTACTTCAGGTTGCATGACAAAGCCGTTACTTTCACTTGATATACTTTTGCCATCAATCAGATTTCCCTGTACTGTTAAGGTAAAGTTCACAGCCCCGCCTTTACTTATTTACGTGTTTTATAAACCCAAGAGGGGGATACATGCTTGTTTTATACAAATTAAACACAAGTGATTTTGATATATGATATGGTTCCATTACTGTGAATAGTCCCATCTTTATATGTTTTCTAAATCCCGTAGGGGATTCATGCTATAAACTATGAATACAAGTGTTTTTCCAACTATATGCTATCCTGATATATTATTGCCTAAGTTACCTCCATCTTTCCATAAGACATCCTAGTATCTCTTTGGGTAATAGCTCCCAGTATCTCTTTGGGTAATAGCTCCTAGTATCTCTTTCGGTAATAGTTCCCAGTATCTCTTTGGGTAGTAGCTCCCAGTATGTCTTCAGATAGAGGCTCCCGGTTCTATTGAGTTTAAATATGTGATTCATGAGCTTAGGGCAATAATAATGTTTTCCATAATAATATTGTTTTCCATGATAATATTGTTTTCCATGATAATTGTACTCATTGCAATTATTACACTTATGTGTGTATAACAACGTAACCCACTATTTTGATAACTTGTATTCAAACCTATTTTCATAACACCTATGTATTTCACTCAAACAATTGTGTTGATCCTTTTTGCATGTTTATCTCAGGTAATTGAGGAAACTATGGCACGGAGTGGCACAGACTTAGAGAGGGCTAAACTATTATCATTCAAACTTTATATTTCTAGATTTTGGGACCTGCTTTTGTAAAACTCTAATTATATTGAATGATAACTAAATTTTCTAAAACGTCTCTTTATGAGTCATTTTCTATGATTATATCTATTGATCCATGAAGTAATACCCCAGATTGTTCTGATGCTATATTTCAATAAAATGGGGGTGTTCACACTTACTACTTAAAGGCTCTTTATATACTAGTAGTTCACTGTTCGAGTCCTTACCAATGGAATAAGAACGTACTCATTGATACCAAGGTCACCTTATGACTCAACTAAGCTCACTAAACTAAAGGCAATGATAGGTCAATATTTGTGATCCTATGATTCTAGATATATAAATTACAATATGAAGAGCTATCCCAGATTCTTAGCCTACGCCCAAACAACACCAAAGTTGCAGAGCATGAAATATGTAGGACTAACCCAGTGAATGATAGGTCGCATACTTAAGCACGTAAACGAATATAAATTTATAAACATAAACAATCAATGATAAATTAAGCAATCAAGATAAACAAACCAAACATTAGATCTTCTTAAACGTGGTTGATACCTAAAGGTATCAGCCGATAGTCACTGTAAAAATACACACGGTTTGATATATGAACGATAAAAATAAAGAAACCTTAATCGAATGCGTATTCGGTTGCGCGAAGATTACAAGAGTTTTCCTATGATCTTGAGGCTCTTTTCTAACCTTCTAGGCTCCTTTATTCATCTCTTGGTCGACTTGGTAGTTTAGGGATTCACTTGCATACCTAAAATTAAGTTTAGGATCGTCTATTTTCTAAGAGTATGGAAACTCGTCGATACGCCATATCAAGCAATGTAGGATACGGCGTATTGGGGATTTCTTAGAGTAAGGACCATGTTTGATATCTTCTAGAATATGTTATTACTATATTATGAATGCGGCATATTGATGTCTCCTGGATACGGCGTATTGGGTCTCTAATCCTTATTGGTTATTTGTGAAGTGTAGGCACGGATACACCGTATCTTCTTGATGGATATGGAGTATTAAGGTAAAACTAGTTGATTCTTCTTCGTTGACCAAAGTGTTATATATGCCGTATCGTTGATGTGGATACGGTGTATTCTTCAAAGTCAGGCAATGGTCCTTTAAGTCGTCAAAGTCTTGGATACGTCATATAGGTCTAAAATAATACGGCATATTGGCAGTATTCTCGAACTCTTCATTTAAGCTCCAAAATGCGTGCCTTTTAGCATAACTTCACAAAATACTCCTTTAATTACTGAATTTCTCCAAATACAACGATTAAGTAACAATTCTTTGCAATAATTATACAAAATGGTTTAATTACATGGGATAAATGATGCTATAAAATAGACGTTATTTGATGTCATCGCATGGGTTAAACCACCCAAAACACAATCAACATAATAATACCCTTAAAAGAGATTATTATACATAACCATAAATCACCTCAATCTCATTAGTTCACCACCGTCAACACGGTACAAGTTCTAACGGAACTGACAAACGTCAAATAGTCAAAGGACTAAATTAGAACATTCAAAACACAAAAAGGGAAAGGGTTACAAATACTCTCTTATTTTGTCATTTTAATCAAGATTTATAAAATCCCGTGAAATAACAAGGACTTAATCACTTATAACAACAACAACACTTTAACACAATTCTCATTAATTACTGAATCGATCTAATCATTTCATTTCACACATCAAGTAATTCATGATAAGCTTATCATTGGCGAAGAATGTGATTGTAGCGGGGCTAACAACCATCCCCTTATACTTGACACGGCTTAGTACAGTTCTTGGGTAAGCCGTATGCTACTTTACATCAAAGTAAAGGAACGCAGAAAGCTTCTCATGAACTCAGTTCTTAATGGACCTTTCAAGTATGGCACTGTTACAGTACCTGGAACTGCAACCGCACCTGCAACAGTCAAAGATAGAACGTATGATGAACTCATAGATGCAGAGAAGATTCATGAAGGGTGTGACATTAAACCAACAAACATTGTGCTTCAAGTCTTACCACAAGATTGAGGCTAACAATCTCCCGGGAACATGCTTCCTTTATTGACTCAATAAAATTAAGGCTAACAATCTCCCCCGAAGTGAGTTCATTGATGACACTCCTTCATGAGATCAGTAAGATTGCTTTTGTGTTTAGCTCGAGTGTTCTTGGTCTTTTGTCTTCATTTTTTGTTGTAGGCTTGTTCCTTCATGCTTGCGAATCTTGAATTTGTGCTTTGTCATTATCTTTTCGTCTTTGTCATCTTGCGATTCTTGTGTCTTTGACCTACTTGCTCCTATACTTTTGCTTTATCTTGAAAGCTTCAAATCGGAGTTTGCGGTAGTCTTTGTCTTTTAATCTGACGCTTCTAGATAGTATTGTCTCGTAGTATTGAGCATTTGAATGGGATTGAGGTTGTCTGTTACCACCGTTTGACCTGCAGGTTTACGTTAGTGATAAACGAGAAAATTGATTTGAAAATCAATCGACGTGTCACTCGTTAAAGAGTTTTTGTAAACATCGAGAGTGTCATGTTTTCTATCAAAATTATCAAACAGTCAACTTCATTTACTTGGAACCAACACGTATATCCAGTTGTCACAAGTTTGATTCAATTTAGGATCTGGCAGTCACCTTCCAAGTGCTTGTTTGATGCTGACTCAAGCAAGGATCTTCCAATTTCATGTTGAATACATTAAGGATCACTCGGATCGTTCTGGCAAACTTATCATATTTGTTATTGCGTAGGACTCTGATAACTGTTGTGAAACTAATGAATGTTCAAATAGTGTTTGAAAAATGGTTGTTGTCCACTAACGATGATTTTTTATTGGATCTTATTGGCTCTAGGACTCGATTAGTGCCTTTGGTTTTAGTACTCGGAGGATGGTGCATTTTGCCACCTATTCAATTCAACAAATCTCGGAGTGAGAGTCAATAGATATTGTTTGTATCTCCGTAACGAATGTGACAAGTTTCTGTGAGAGAAACCCGAATGGCTCGGAAAGGGTTGCTGCATTGCATCACTGGTCCATGATGTCATTTTCAGTGTCAGCAATCAACTTGTGAGTCTGACAGATATGTATTGACCTGGTTTCTGCCTTAAGTTGTGTGGTAGGGTTTCTTTCTTTAGACCATTATCCATACATTTCTTTTTTAATCGTTCAACGCCTTAAATGCTTACCAGATGTCAACTTAACTACACCATGTTGTGATTGTTCCAGTGTTACTCAATCTTAGTCGGCTTTATTCCATATTCTTCTTCTCCAATTCATACTAAGGAACTTGCTATTTCTAACTTTGGATTATCCTTGGGTATGATCCTAAGAGTTCTGGTTGGAATCATTGGATGATTCACTAACTAACCACCTTATGACTTCCTATTCGGCGTGAAATTAAGATGTTGTGGGTATAGGATCGAACCATTAAACCTTTTCTTACTTGTTCAGCACCTTGAGGCGTAATAGTTCATATTTTAATTACATTTTCTCCCACTTATTTTAAATAATAAAACACTTAGTTTTTGAAATACCTCTGTGATTAAATTGTCTTGAAAATTTTGTGGGAGAAATTTATCATATCAGCATGAAGGGTTTGGAACATTTTGATAGTTTTGAATACTATAAGAATTGTCGATGTTGATGTATCACTAAGAACATTAAAACTTTGTTTTTCAAAAAATCCCTCAAAAATAGGAACAATTTGAAAAATTGTTGTCTTTGAAATAATTGTGAGGGTTGGAGTGTTGAACACACAATTTTGAAAGATTATGATATTGCCAATGGAGAAATTCTTGAAAAATCAGTTCAACGTTTGAAAAACCAGATGTTAGAGGACTTCTCCTTTCTTATGTTAAGGGTAGCGACACTGTACGTTCACTATTTCTTTTCTTGACTTAAGATATTGGAATGTCTTGTAAGAACAGCTCACGACCGAGAAACGTGAATTTTCTCGTTGTGAGGATATAGTTATATTACTTCCCTTTATTGATGTCGGGCTATTGTACTGACATTTGACATAAAGCCATTTAGAAGATTAGAAATGACATGTTTGAAACTATTTGAACTCTCGCTCGAAACTTCATTTACACACGTGTCAAGTTAATCGACATTTCTAAGCACGTAAATGTTTTCGTTTCCAAGATGACTTGTCGAGAAAATCTTTTGTGGAATTTTCTGCTTTTTTCATTTTGTATTTATTTCCCTGTTGCCTCTGCATTGCTATCTGATGGTGGTTTGTATTCAAATGCTTGTCTTGATGTTAGCTGTCTTGTTTGCTTAAGGAACAACTTTGGGAACCCAGTCTTTGAGCTTGACTGTTCATTGTTGTGGTTTGAATCGAAAGTTCTGAAAGCGGTTATGATCAGAAGTATTTGATGAAGAACGGAGGCCTGAACTGATGTGAACAAAAGTTCATTCTCCATGATGACCAAGGCTGATCTGTAGTGTATCAAAAGTCTTTTGACATTAAGGACGGGGCCTGAAGTGTTATTTTTTAGAGACACCATTTGACATTGACGATCAGAGGCTTGAACTGTGTGTTCAAAGTCATTTAAACATTCCAAAGCGAACAGTACACTTACAATTTCTCCACAACAATTACATAACGCTTGAGATTGCCCTTCATTATGCTTTGTGCTATCCAGAGTCAACAATGAATAGGATGATGTTGTACAATCTGCAAGAGAAAAATTAGAAGACGATTGGATAAATGGAACAAAATGGATCCTAAGGAATTGATATCTTCAAGAACATATTAGTTATCATTGAGACAATGTCTATAGTGGGACTAATACTTGTTGATTCACATCAGCTTTCCTAATCTTAGGTCATCCTATTTCTTTTTGGTCTTATAGTGGATTTTGTGTCTTATGTATTAACCTTGATGGACATCTCCTTAGCTATCCACCATTTCCGTCTATGATTTGTTATTCTCACTAAACTTCTTTATAGTAACTCTTGGATTTTGAATAGTGGTATCTGATGCTCGCTGTTTTCTGATGGGTGTTGCAACGAGATGTGTTTGCTTTTCTCTTTGGTTTTCTAGCAAATAATAGGTACTACATTAGGAATTCTTAGTTCTAGCATTCACGTCTTTCAAGTATCGAGAAACATAAGCATCATGATTAGAATTAAACACACATGTTCCACATTCAGCACAAACAGAATCTGCATTCGGAAGTTCATGGAGTTTGTACTATCATTAGACGCGTTACAGACTTTGTATTTCTTAGAAATACTAGATAGAAGTCCTATGATGGTCTTTCTACCTCCATTCTTTGTAAACTTCACTTGACTAATGTTTGGCATGACCTTATCTTTCACTTGATAGCTCTTAAGCTTTGGTCTGTTAACACTAGTAGTGTGATAAAAAAGCGTGTTCCCTCCTGTTTAACTTCTTCTTCAATTTGAAAGTTGATAAATATGAGAAAAGATGCAACGTTTGTAAATTTGATCTCGCGGAGTCGCAAGGTTATCGTCGGTAAAAAACCAAATATTACCACGTGATGAAAATGAATCACGAACACCAACGTCTATGTTATTTATTAGTACATGTCGTTTAACGTCACTCAAAACCGGAAAAACCAAAAATTATTAAAAAAAACGTTGAAGAAATCGTTCTTGTGTGTAACTTAATTATTTAATTTCTAGTAATTTAATTGTTTCTACAGGAACAATACGGCGTATCCTAGGGTTTGGGATGCGGCGTATCCTAAGGTTTGGGATGCGGCGTATTGACCCCTGTACAGTTGTGTGTTTAATTGTTTTATTATACCATTGTAGCGAGATAGAATTTGCTTGTCTTCTAATCTTTTTTATAGGACGTTGCTGAAACTATGATATGGTATATGATGAAAAAGACTTGTGTTGAACTTATCTGGGCATTCTGAAGCCCTAGTCAACACACTTTTTGCTCAAGAACTCATCATGGAGAATTATCACGAGCAAAACATCAGGGAGTTTTCCGTTCTAATGTTATTTTACTTTATTATTTAATTATTTTATCTATACAACGAGGACGTTGTATAATTTAGGTGGGGGGATGGAGAATTAGAACATACTTGTCTTCTTTTTTATAAAATATTATGCAAAGGGCTTAAAAATGGTCAAAATTAAAAAAAAATTGAGCATGACTTTTGTAAAAATCACTAGTTACATTACCTAGCGCACTATAACCCTTGATACATATTGTGAAAATTAAGCCTATTCCGTTTTCATCTGTCTACTAAATTTCACAAATTTATGAGTGTGTCGGTGATGTAGTGGACTTTAGAACTTGGCCTGATATATCACTCGAGACCGTCATGATTAGTACTATGGATTTAGATGGAAGAACATGTTCAATTGATAAATTTATAGGATTAAACCAAATATCCTACATGCCGTAAAAATAACTAACTTAACTGATTAGTTAACTCCCGTGTAACCCTTGATTACTCTCATTTTTAGAGTAAAATCCCCTAGAACAACCTGTTGAGCCATTCCTTTCTTTTTGTACACCATATTATATGTTTTGTTATACCTTTGCACCTTAGCCTACCGTGTAGATTAAGCCTCTTTCTCTATGTTGCTAGTTTTTTTCGTGTAAAGTCTTGTATTTCCTGTGTCAAAGTGAAATTTTTCTATCTTTGTAATGGTCGGGAAATTGCATAATGCAATGGGAAAATATATAGCTCGTAAGTTTCGCTACTTTTCGTAATTATGAATTATGTCCGATGAAGAAGTACTACAAGGAAAAGATTATCCGGATAAATTATAAAAGTGAAGATGGTGGAATCAAACCGAGGTTTATTATGCATTATGAAAAAAATGAAAAAAGAGAAAAAGCAAAAAAAGAGAGAGGAGGAAGACAAATAGTCATTTCAAAAAGAAGTTTATACCAAAGGAATCACTTAGAAGGATCAATTATTCGTTGATACATTACAAAAATCAACAATGTTAAGTTTTGTAAAAAGTGGCCGATATCACCACTTATGTAAAAGTATGTAAAAAGTGGGATGTAAGGGAAGTTGACCGTCAACTTTGGTTGTCTTTGTCATTTCTGTGATCGAGGCGTCTGTCTATATATTCGAGTAGGTCGGGGGAAAGTTACTAGCAACCGCACCTTATTGGTTTTTTTTTTAATTTTTTTTTTTTTATTGGCTTAATCTAATTTGTTTTTGAATTTTTATTTAACAAACCATTTTACTTCCCTTTCCTAGCAACTAACCTTAGTGTCTACTCGAACAAGGACTTGTTCGAGCATGCATGTCTATTCCGTCATTACGGCCATATATGCATGTCTCAGCTTCCTTGTTGGATGACGACTTTTGGTGAAAGTTAGAAGGGCCCTACACTATATCATTCTTCATCCTAACCGCTGGTTAAACATGAACAGGGATGTGTTCGGATTGTATATGTCTATTCCGTCGTTTGTATGCATGTCTTAGCTGCCTTGTTGGATGACGACTTTTGGTGAAAGTTAGAAGGTCCCTACCCTATATCATTCTTCATTCTAAAACCTAATTTAGCTTTTGACTTGTTCTTCCTTAGCTTTAGCAGTTGAGATGTGTATCCTTGCCAAGCTTATGATACGAAACTAATCACGACCGAGCAATTAAGCGTACTACTTAAATGTTGCACCCTAGATTAGTTGAGTGATCTGAGTGTTTTTATTTCTATATTTCGTGAGGAGCTTGGTTATGTACAGGTGATTAGGACAAAACGATGCTTAAACGGAAAATCCTCAACTTCGGTTGGGACACATTTTCATAAACTAAACTTTTTCTAAAGTCTACTTGAGGACAAGTAGGATTCAAGTGGGGGGATATTTGATGTCATCAAATAACGTCACTTTATTATATCATTTATCCCATCTATTTTGCCCACTTTTATATAATTATTGCATTATTTGGTACTTAATTGCTTTAAAGTTGATAAATGCAGTAATTCAAGAGTGTTTTGTGAAGACAAGCTAAAAGGCGCATAATTTGGAGCTAAAACAAAGATATTTGAAGATTGCTGAAATTTCACCAATACGCCGTATCCAACTTAAGAGATACGGCGTATCTGCGCCAAGACTTCACAAGAAAATGTGTTTGACCAATTCCCAATACGGTGTATCCATGCTGTCTACATACGCTGTATCCATGAAGATAACTATTCGAAGATACAGTATATCAAGTAAATTGGAAATGATATCAAAGATTTATTATGAACGTAGCACACACTCCAAGGAATCCAACCCAATACTCCGTATCGACCTTGTTGGATATGGTGTATCGAGTCTTTTTCAGACACTATAAATAGAAGACTCAAAAATGAGTTTTCAGTGTGCAATATCATATTCTTTATACCATACTCACTAAAAGACGAATTTTAGAATAGAAGATCAGCCACTAAGGTCAATCATTGATCACGAATCCATAGAAGACATCGTGTAATTTTTACTCTCTTAATCGTTCGATTTTAATTGTTTGATTACGCTTGTATAATTACAATGGTTATGGGCTAATACCCTCGGGTATTAGCCATCTTAATGAAAGTTTTATGTTTGGTTTGTTTTAAAATCGATTTCTTAATTTATCGTTGATTGTTTAATTATGTTTATCACCTCATACTTGTTTATGTGTTTGAATATGCGACCTATCATTCAATTGGATCTAGTGATACAGACCAAGTAATCTAGATACCAGGATAGCTCTCCATATCGTGTTTCATATTACTGGACCAATAGGATCACAAATAACGTTCTATCTTTTCTTTTGATTATGAGTTTAGCTGGACCGGTAGGTGACCCGTTTATGTTTAAGCAATCCTACTCTTAATTAACTGATAAAGATTGGAATAGTGGACTACTAGTATATAAAACACTGTCAAACAATAAGTGGGTAAAGTCCTGTTGGGCTAGGGTTTTAACAGGATCACCATTGCTTTAATTCTCTAAGATAGATTATAATTAAACTAAAGGATGCTTTATGCAGATACGTTAACTGTGACAGGATTAATTGTGTCTAGGTCTTAGGATGATGTCCCACCTAAGTCTTAAGAATGATATGCCGCTTCGAGATAAGTAAATCATTGCACTAAAACAAACAAACCAGCATTGAACCGGATTTAATATGGCTAATACAGTTTTCTATCATTTGGATTGTACCGCTTTTCTATCTGCTAATTTTCTTCTTTTGTGTTTATTGTCTATTGAATTGGTATTTGTTTCCACCAAACCTATGCCAGTCTCTTAGGCTAAAACCCCCCATATCATTAGACAACATACATAGCATAGGTTTAACCAGTAAATAGACTAATTAAAATACTAATAGAATATAGGATTATTGTTCCACTCTTAGTGTTCGACACCCTACTTACTGCGAACTCCATCTTGACCGGGTACACTGCTCGTTAAAGTGTTGTTTTAGGTTTGTCGGCTAAATATAAATTTAAAACTTGATAATCAAATAATTGACCCTACATGACAGCACATCAGGAAGCTTTAGAGATAACCCCCATTGATCAAGCTCATCAGTTTGTGTCACCTCCGTCGGGTGATGCAATCTTGGACTTTGTAAATGAGTTGGGCTATACAGAGGAAATTCACTTTGTGTCAAAAAATAGCGGTGAATAACCTGTATCAGCCTTGGAGAGCAATACTTTTAGGTTTGATAGGCCCAGATATCTAGTTCTTCAGATGCTTTGGGGTATAATTACAAGTACAAATGATGACTATGATGAACTCATATGGGAAGAATTTGTACAAGCTATGCATACTTTTCTCGTGGATAAGGAAAATCTAAGCATTGCTCCTCAAAAAGGGAAGAAGACTAAACCTTATGTTATTCCTTATTGTCGGTTTACAAAGTTAATCATCTGCCATTTGGAAAGAACTCACAACATTCATCAAAGGTTTGCGTCTCCGTTTCATCTTGCTGAAGAAGATCGAAATCTCAAATTCGTTTCCAAAGGCAAAGATGATGAAGTCTTTGGAATGCAAATTCCTAAGGAGCTGATCTCGAACAATATTAGGAACACACCTTACTACAATGCTTACTTGGAAATGGTTGCGAAGCAAAATCAGAAAATTGCAGCAGAAAATGGAGGAAAGAAGAAATCTGCAACTGCTAAGCAAATCAAGCCGAAGCCTGTTAAAGACAAGTCAAGCAAACTAGCACATGTACCGAAACCTAAGGTAACATAGGAAAAACCCGCAAAGCCTTCTCTTGCGAAGCATACAAAAATGGGTAAAGTGCAAAAAATTCACAAAGGAAAGAGCTCTCTCCAACTCATGGATGAAGATGAACCGACTCAACCTGAACCTGAACCCGAACATCAAGGTGAAGGTGAAGAATATGACGTCGAATGAGCTATTCAGATGAGTCTGGAATCTTTCCAGGCACAGAGTCAAGCACATGGTGGAGGTGTGGCTATTCAAGAACTTGTAGCAGAGGCCACCTGACCATTCCTGTAGTTGAAGGCAAGGGAAAAGCAATAGCAACTGATAAACAAGCTGCACAATCCCTGTTAGCCCTGCACACGCCAAAAAGGAGAAGTACCACAGACCAATTTATATTCCAGAGGCGGACTTCAGCTAATGAAGAGGCATCAACTGGACCATCTGCACAACCACAAGATGACACATCCGCAAACATTGTTCGTGATTCTCCGTCTCCTACGGATGCTAAAACTGGTGTTGATACAGACATGACAAACAGTGGAGGTGATACTGAGATACTACAAATTGATGAAGAACAAGGTGGAGATGTGGCTAATGTGATAGATCAAGAGGAAAAGACTGCAGAACTTAATAAAGGCCAGGCTGGATCAGACCCTGGTAAAACACAAGAGTCTCGACCTCCACCTGATGATGATAAGATGGACGAAGACCAGGCTGGAACAGACCCTGGAAAAAGCCGTGTGGCTCTTGCTGGAGCAAACCCTGAGCCCACGCACGAAGACTTCATGGCTAATGTGTACCCTAACGTTCATGAAAGCTTGAAATTTCTAACTGATGAACATGTCATCTCAGAGGATCCACTAAGTTCATCCGGGACTCTCTCTTCAATGAAGAATCTGGATGATGCTTATACTATTAGGGATCAGTTCATAATTGATAAATCAACTGAAGATGAACAGGGAAAACTCAATGTGGAAGCAAAAGTGGTCTCCATGGTCACTATTCCAATTTATCAAGCATTTTCCTCAGTTCCTCCACTATCCACACCTGTTATTGATATCTCACCTCCAAAACTTGTATCTCCTCCAATTCAAGCGCCAATCTTTACAGCAACTACAACAACATCCCTTCCACTTCCACCTCCTCCACAACAACAAAGCACAACAGATTCAGAGTTAGTTGCGCGTGTCACAGCACTTAAAAATAAATTTTCTGATTTTGAGCAGAAGAGCAAGAATCTTGATAACACGACTCAGAATCTTAGATCTAGGGTTTTCACTTTGGAGCTTCGGGATCTATCTCACAAGATCGACCAAACAGTCTATGATGTTGTTAAAGAGGCGGTTCGCGTAGCTCTTCAAGCTCCACTTCAAGACCGCTTCAGAGATCTGCCCGAAGCTGATATGAAAGAAATGCTTCACCAATGGATGTTTAAAAGTGGTTCATACAAATCATATCCTGAACATATCGCACTCTATGAATCTCTTGAGTCATATATGGAACACGCACAGAGGGACGAGTTCCTTGCTGAAAAGGCTAAGTCTCGTAAAAGACAACGGGATGATCAAGACCCTCCTTCACCTCCCCCCAAAAGACTCAGATCAAAGCAAGAAGAAAAGACATGATTATGATGCTTCAAGTTCAAAACAGCCCCCAACTCCTTAATCCTCAGCCTGGAAAACTTTTGATACTACAGAAGCTCCTTCCAGCTCATCCAAGCAGCAATCCGCTCCTCACTCTAAAACACCAGTTGATGACGTGCCTATACCAGATGATGTGAATATCTTAGATTTAGAGGAAACCGATACTGCACATCTTCCCAAGATCAAGTCCAGACCAGACTGGTTAAAGCCTATTCCAGATGAAGAAAGACCAGAAACTCCAGAACCAGACTGGTCCATTCCTTTGAATGATTTTCTTGAACCCAAGAACAACTGGGCAAATGCACTCGCCAAATCCTATAAAGATCCCGAGGAAAACAAGTTACTTCGGAAGATTGGTGATATGGGATCATTCATCATGTGGATTTGCAAAAGGATTGGGAAGAAGAAGCTCAGCAAGTCTGATTTGGAAGCCCCATCATTCAAGGTAGCCAAAGCCTTTCATGAAAACAGCATTTCCCTGCAATTCTAAATGGAAGAGTGTCACCGAATGCTTACGGATCAAGTCGATTTGGTTAATCCTGAAGGCCATCGATTGGTACCCGATGTGAGCAAACCGTTACCCCTAGGAGGACCACTAGGTCAGGTAACCATTCAGTCACAATACTTCTTCAATAAGGATCTAGAGTATCTAGTGTCATGTGACAAAGGTAGAAGATCGGCTTTATCCATATCCAAGCTGAAAGCGGCTCAATATCTAGACTTTGGACTTGAAGAACTAGTACCTTCACTATGGATTGAGAATGAACATGAGTATGATATCAGTGCTGCTTATGGTGTCTGTCACTAGTGGTTCAAGCGTAAAGAATTCTACATCACAAGACACAGTGCCCCCTCTGATCGCAGTGCAGTCAGATCACACATGCGGATTCTTAGTCTAGTCAGTCTTAAGACTTATGAAAGATACGGGTATACATTCTTAAAATAGACTGTTCTTCGCTGAGCTGACTATAAGGAATACAAGATCTTGGAGGCTGACTTCAAAAATCTGCATCCGAATGATTTTGAAGATCTGTACCTGCTTCATCTTCAAGGTCAGCTCAATCATTTATCTGGTGCTGACAAAGTTCATCTCTTCAACGCAGTTAACCTGTGGATAAGGAACATCGTCATCAGAAAACATGTGAAAGATCTGCAGCTCGGGATTGAAAGTTATCAGACAAAACTCAATCTCACTCAACCAGATTGGGATGCATCTGACTTTCTGTTCAAAGAAGACTACACCATAGTCAGCAAGCCAAGGGAAGTAATCTACAGAGACAAAATTGATCAGAAGAAGATGATACGAGAGACTGATGTGCACAGGTTTAGTGATGGCACATTGCAAAGGATTCTGGACAAACTGAATCACATGGTTAAAGACTTTAAGTTGTACGAGTACAATCCAGGCATGGAAACAAGAATTTGGTCTGAGAACGATAGAAGGAGGAGTAAGGAGTTTATAGAGGTGATTGAGAAAAGACTCAAGATTAGAAGAATATTTAGGAGTCTTGAAAGCTTTGTTGGTGGAAGACTAAGAGATGTTGACTACAGACTTATTCAGAGAACTGAATGATCTCATCATTTCGATACTAAGGTCAATATCATCTTATTTTTGTATAATATATCTTGTACATTATAATATGTATGTAGTGTATCTGTCATTGTTCAGTGACAAGTATAAAGTTTTTCAAGAGTTTTTTTGTTAAATTCAAAATATTTCAAATTTTTTATACTTGTCACTCACACGTACCATCATAGATTAAGGGGGAGCATTAATATGTTCCCCATTCGGCTAGTGACTAATCAACACATTTTTCTCCCAGTTTTTCCAACATATTCGAATCCATTTGTATCCAAAATATCAAAGGATTTGAAATTTTTGATAAGGGGAGGAAATGTGATTTAAATATGAAAACTGATAAAAATGTGATTTTGTGGACTCATATGCTTACTCCACCCTCCTTGCGCTAAACATTTTTGTTTAATCGATCCACATGTTGAGGGGGAGCATTTCTGAAAATTCAAAAACAATCAAGGTACTAAAAGCTTTGATATTTATATCACACGTACCTGATTAAGTTTTTCAATTGGTTTTATGGCAATGTGAACTGTACCAAAAAGACCGACCATGTGTTTAATTTTATCAGAGTTATAAGGTTGGTAAGGTTAGGTATTAGTTCCCATGATCCAGCCAGAACCGGAGGGATCTACCCTGGACAATCCACTAGTTAGTGTAGAAGTCCTTAGGTATGACATAAAAAAGGAGTAAAAGTGAGAATAAGGGAAGAGTGCCGACTGAGATGGAGCTAGTACTGGAACAAACCCAACAAGGTACTAGTCATGAAGTCTCGGTAAGCACTGAAGGGGTTAAAGAATGAGAAAGAAATGTAAGGATAAAGGGTGTAAAGAAAGAAGCCCTCCATACACTTAGGCAGAAATCGGGTCAATACATCTACTGTCAGAATCACAATGATAATTGTTGACATTGAAGAAAGCCGTCATGGACCCAGTGATGCAATGCACAACCCTCCCCATCCACTCAGAATCTCTCAAAAGATTTTTGTTTCATTTCTCACGGAGACTAAACACGTTATCTATTGACTTTCTCACTCTGAGTTAGTTGATATTGAAAAGGCGGCAGTCCGCTCCAGCCTCCGATCACTAAAACTAAAATGCACAATTGAGTCTAGAGCCAAGAGATCATCAATTAATCTCATTAGGACACTATTCCATTTTACTTGTTCTTCACACAATGTAAAAACAAGGATTATCATAAGAGTCCTACGCATTATCCTTGTGGTATTGCCAGAACATCCGAGTGATACCTAAATATCACAGTGAAGATGGAAATCCTGCTAGAGCCAACATCAAACAATCTCTTGGTAGGTGACTTATGAGATCCTAAATGGATCAAACTTGTGTCAACTGTAAAGAAACGATGATGCGATTCTACAAGAATCAAACTTGTTTCGGTATACGAATTGACGGTTAATAAACTTTGACAAAAGCTTAAAACTCTCGATGTGTTACAAAAACCCTTTTACTAAGTAACACGTCGACTGATTTTCAAATCAAATTTTCCATTTATTGCTAACTATTTTATTACATGTTCATATAAAGATAGAGATGGTGTCATCCTGTTCTGGCAGAGACAAGTTCATTACCGCATGCTCATACTTGACCAACACATTCAATGAAATCATGAAAGCTCAAGCATATGTTTCTAAGCTTCTGCAACTCTGATATCACACGTCCTTTTTGAAGTGGCCAAGTATTAAAGTTAAAGAACTTCAAGAACAAATTATTCAAGTTTTCAAGATCAAGAAAGGTATGAGCATGTCAGTCCGCAAGACACAAGACGGTGAAAGGTCACAAGATGATGATTAGAGACTAGATTTGGCTGATGATCTCAAGAAAGCTCATGATCACATATCAAGTACAAACACAAGCCATGAGACAAAGACCACTACATCAAAGTACAAGATATCACGTGAAGAATCAAAGACTACGAGCTAAACACAAGATCAATCAGAAGATTGCTGAGCTTAAGTTAGTATTTTCTGGGGTGACCTCCCTTAGGGGGAGATTGTTAGATATTAGAAAAAGATTCGGTCACCCCATGTATTTTACCGTTTATTATAGCTCGTAGTCAATAGTTAATCGTATGACATTCGGTATTGGGCCAGGTAATTAAACCCAATGTGTAAGCCGATGCCAAGGCCTTTGGCCGGTTTTGTAAGATACTATATAAGCCTTTTCCATGCCATGGAAGAGGTGGTTAGTCATTTCATTATACAAGTTACACTTTCTCTCACTAGAAAGCTTTTATCTCTCACTTTCTCTCTCTAGATTAGGCTAACCCATCTATCTTCCATTGTATTATGATTTCCAATATACTACAAATTTCTATAACCCGCTGTATATTATTATCCTTTCCTTCCAAGCATCAACTGTATATTTCCATCATTATTTATTAAATTGATTGATTGCGTCTTTAAGGCTGTGACTGTTGATCATGCAACGAACTCTACATGCTGTAATATGTTTCTAGGTATACATAAATGTGTATGTATCATATCATTCTTACCTTTATTGCATATTTGATTCGAGTATATAAGAGTTCAGTTTTAAGCCAATAAATCTGATAAAGAACCCTGAAATATGAAAATACAAAGTGTAAGCTTAGACTATTGATAAGATAATCAAGTTTCTTATCTCTTAACCCGTTAACTGAACAGTGGTGAATTTATTGTCAATTCTGTATGTTCCATTGAAAACCTAATGATATTTGCATTAGATGAAAATCAGACCAAAAAAAAGTTTTATATGACCATTCAACGGGCATAAAGATGTATGCACCGTACTAGCTCACACACATACACACACTTGCATGGATACATACATATAGCCTAGAATGTGTCTAGATACCTCGAGTAGAGAAGATGGGTAAGACCAGGTTGCGACTCATCAATAACTGCATACACTTGCCTCCCATTCCAAAGCTACTTTGTTTCTGCAATGATTCCTGTAATGTGGTTCTGAAAGAATGATAAGTTAAATACAATTTAAAATAACAGGTTGTACAATTATTGGTTTAAAAACAAATATCTGCTATGATAACTCACAATCTGCTCTTCCTTATTTTTCAAATCACCAAGCTTTTCTCTATTGATTCTAGGTGTGTCAGACTTGACCTTCTCAATATCCACATTTTTTTGTGCACTCAGAATACATAGATGCATTTTCCATCATCATCATTTTCTCATCCAATGAAGACTGTATTTTAACGGGCACACAACATCCATTGAATTCGATAAAGCCACTGACAGTGATGTACATTATTGGCTTCATCTAGCAATGTAACATCACTATAAGTATAACAACCATGCGCACATTGAAGTTAAGACACATCAGATTATTATCAAGAATGTAGTGATTAAACATGCACTTATGTTAAGCAAAATTTTGAAAATGGATTTACTTCAGCTACCTTTATGTTGCATCACTGATTAAGAGGTTCTTTTATGAAAGACAAAACAATGAACGCTAAGTCATCTCAGTGCGTAGCAAACCTGTGGTCGGCGCCTTCGATGATACGTAAGTTGTGGTTTGGTATAACCTTTATAAAGCCCAATGCGTCTTCTACTCTGCCAGAGAAGATAATATCATTTTATCAACATTAGGAAAAGATCAACAAAAAATAGAACATAAAAAGAAATCACACGTGTAGGACAGGTTGTTTATAAGCATTCTATAAAAGGAAGGACAGATGGTTATAAGGACTATTAATGTTTGGCCACGCGAAATATGTTTTATGATGTTTTGGATCATCTTTCAAATTTAGAGTTCTGCTGGTGCTAGATGTTTAGTCGAATTAAGATGTATTGTTTAGCAGTCACAAAGCAAAGAATTAATGTGTGACAGTAAAAATAGATTATGATTAAAACAATGTAAAATTTTAGGATCATATGTGACACACTAATTATTTACAAAAGAGATAGTAACTTGTTTGTGCAATAAGTGTTTAGGGTCAATTCAACCTAGTCTGTTCAGACCCATTGAAAACTTGCATGTTTTAAACAGTTAACCAACCTAACTGCGCTGCCCATTTTCAACCTCTAAGACTCATATGAGGTTCGTATGTTTTTTGGACTGCCAAATGGAGGTTGCACACAAATCACTTTTAAGAATAATAACTGTGAGGTATTATAGGTAAATATTAAGGCTGGCAATCATACTAAAGAATCCTTTTACGTTTATTTTTCCAAACGCAGGTTTCAATTATAAATGAAGCAACACTAAGAATCTGAAAACATAAGCTGAAACAAACAGCAAAGCGTACCAGACAAACACTATGAACCAAAAACTAATTGGGGCGTAGTTAAACGAGTGCAGCAACAACCACAATGCCATAAAGAACTGCAACAGATTCAAACATCTGGATCTGCAATAAGCATGCCAAGGAAACAGAAAACGGCAAGCAACCATCGGCAAAAGCACGCAAGCATCAGCGAACGCACGCAAGCAGTAGAACATGGGGCCCAACTCTACAAATGTAGGAACATGACCAAACGCACGCCATGGCTGCAACCATACCACGGGTATGGTTACCCCGCCAAGATACGTGCGTCCGTAAATAACGATCCGAACAAACATAAATGCATAAATATATCATCATCGCCCATTATTTAATCCATATTTAGACGTTCACGGTGATATATCTTCCACCGAAAAAATAAACAGTGGCGTATGATAAATGGCAAACCACCAACAACCATAACTTTGAAATTCACCCACCATAGCAAGTATAAGTAAATGCAACAAAGTATCAATAAAGCAACCGCTTACAACCCACACATAAAGCAATCAACTATTACCACAGAATCACCAAAGGATGTGGTAAGCATCAGCGAATGATCGTATAGGAGGCTCAGACAGGCTAACAACATATTGAAGAGGACACGTCCGCCATGGCTGCGACCATAATAGGTCGCCCCACCAAGATACGGATGGTCTCATCTTCGTGAAAGCCGCTGAGACTCATCACAGCCTGCCACAATCGACATTTCTATTTGTCACGTGTAACATTCAGCAACAATATGCCGCCACAAAAAGGATTCATATGTCATGGCTACAACCGCAATATCCCCGCCTGTCAAGCGCCGATAATCTTAATGTTAATCCAATCCATCAAGAGCCATGACATCAAAATCCCATAATTAATACCCTAACAAAGCAAAAAAAATCCATATAAGCTAAACAAAATCCAAACAACCCTAATTGACCCCAAAGCACACATTAAATTACAAAGTGCAATAAACCAAATCTAAAGAACCCTAAACCCCTAATTATATACACATGAGTAGTGATGTGAAAAAAATTCCACAAAGTTATGTTTTCATAATAAGTTCATTCATTGAATACTCAGATTATGATTTAACATAATTCTAAAAAAAACTCCAATTCAATATTCAATGAAGAAAAAGATTAAGATATTGATTAAGGTAAACTAACTTACATGCAGTATGGATCTTGCATGTTTGGAATTCGAATTAAAGCGGCGCCGTCTGGTTTGTGTGTGTGGTGTGTTTTTTTTATGGAATAAAGATGGACGGTGGTGGTATAACATAGTTCAGAGTGAGAAAAGAGAGTTTGGTATGTGCTGGAGCTAATATCAAAAGACACGCATCCTCATAAGCCGACCTCACACTGGATTCCATATTAGAGATCAGAGAGAGAGATGA
>BQNB010092333.1:0-26646 GCA_026074375.1 Tanacetum coccineum | reverse complement strand
ACCTACATCTCTTGTGAGATGGTCTAGAAGAAAGTGAAGATGAATCCAATGACCTCTCAGAAGATAAACCTAAGGATGACACTGATGTAGTCGGGGGGTAAGGGGCAGACAATGGTGCAGACCTCCAACGTCTAAAAGCCTCACTACGTCGTGGAGTCCTAGCAAGTGATCAATGAACAAATCTTTATGGTGTAGATGAATCAGCATCGGTGGTGTCTGGTGGTGTATGTCTGGATAAAGAATGACCCGAAATAGAATGCCCAGATGATGAATGATCTGAAGATGAATGACTTGATGATCCATAAGTAAAATGATTCAAGTGATGTGATGTGTACCTCAATGATAAACGATGAGAAGATAAAGGTCTAACCGACTTCCTCACGGTCAATGCCTTACATGGCCCACCAGGATGAGTACGGTAAAGTCGACCAATAGGAATGTCCTCCCTGAGTCGGATAAGAATAGCTCGTCATCGACAAATCCCGGGGGGGCAACAATAGGGGCAAGGGGAAACTCTGATAATGGTGCAAGAGTATCATGAGATGATGATCCAGAGGGTGAAACCAAATGGCAAATCTGGTACGGGAGGTAAAGAATCCTTTGATGGATCAGAATCAGAAGAAGATGAATAGTCCACTAAATCAATTACCCCGGTAGGTGAGATGACTGAAACTGTCCCCTCCTCTGGTGCAACTATAGGGTCAGCTGGAATAATAGGAACCTCAAGGATAATAGGGAATGCAAAAATATGATATGGCAAAATGGTGAATAAATTAATTATGGCAATATGATATATATAATCAGTACTTATATATTTATTAAACGCTATTATTATAAGATATATATGTAAGCAGGTAAAAGCACATAGGATCACATACTGGTTATAGGCCAGACCTAGATATACTACATGGTTTTCTATAACCTTGGCTCTGGATACCAATCTATCACACCCCCAAACGGGGCCTAGTCGGGAACACATGTCCGGGGGCGTGACGTCATAATACACATCATACAAGATACAAAGAACGACCTCTATGGGTACGTTTAAAATCCAACATCGTTGCATTAATTAAAATTGTTAAAGTTTTACATAGGCCCAACGATAATATGCGGAAGCGAATAAAAGGTTTTAAAGTTTGACAATGATGTTAACATAGATAATAGTAATTCTTGAAAATCGGTCCAATGCAAGGAAACACCATAAAGCAAGCAAAGACATCCATAGCCAAGCACCTGAGAAAAACATGCTAAAACGGTCAACATAAAGTTGAGTGAATTCATAGGTTTGGTTTTAATATAAAAGTAGACCACAGGTTTACAGTACGCACGTGACAGTTATAGGAGATACAACTTCACATAAAAAGTAAAATAAAATAGTTAAGTTTGAAATAAGGTTTAAAGATAATATGCGGGGAAAGCGAATAAAAGTTTAGAACTTGACACCGATGTTTTAAAAAATAGATAATAGCGGGTTTCTTGAAAATCGGCCCAATGCATAGCGACACCAAATAGCAAGCAAAGATATCCATAGCTAAGCACCTGATAAAAACATGCTAAAACGGTCAACATATATTTCTAGCTTTTAGGTGATAATTTATTATATTTTGAAAGTTATTTACGTAATTTGACTAGCTATAAGGCCTCGTAAGCCCCTTTTTATGGGCTTGGGCTTATGGAGTCTTATTGTCACACCCCGCTAGAAGCGAAAACACGGGATGTGACATAATAATTTACATCGCACAAAATATAAGATTACACCATAATTTAATGCCGAAAATTTGATTTGCAAAGTTACATTGAATACAATTTTAAATATGAAATACATGCGTGTCCTTGGAAAAGTAACGTGGTCATTGTAAAATCTTTTACTCCTTTACCTCCAATTTATAATATTGGTCACCTGAAAATGATACTCGAAAGGGTCAACATTACGTTGGTGAGCTCGTAGGTTTAGGAGTAAACCCAGTTGTTGTGCTAGAAAGTAAGAGTGAACAGTTGTGCAATATGAAAGCAGAATGCATATAACAGTATTTAAATCATCAACACATCATACCAAGGTATCCCAACCCTAATCAACAATCCATAATATCCCACGCGCTTATAGTCCTTGATAAGTGCTTAGTTACACATATCTTTTACCTCTAAAAACGAGCTTAAATGACCAAAAACAGACAAAAACTGCCAAATATATGTTTGTTTTGCATTTGTATTGTGCAGGAAGTGGATATCAACAAAAATGGCAAGAAACCAAGCCAAAAATGACAAAACTAAGCATGAATGGAACAGACAATGTGCAAAATCAAGGCCAAAGTCCTAAAAATGCCAAAGGTCAGAGTAATACAGAAGAATCAGCAGTCAAAACCGGATGCCGGAACATGAAGAATTCTATTGGACTGCAAATCTTAAACCCATCTGATGGGCGGGAATGACCATTAGTATAATTATGAAGACTGTCTGCAAGACCATATGGGCCATCAATCATTTTCAACGCCCATTTGTGTGCAATTGACAAAGACTGTGAAGACCTTTGAAGGCCCAATCCTAGGCCCAGTTACAGCCAATATCAGCCATTGTACACAACAAAACCACCGAACCTTATTGGGCCTTTAAAAAAGCCCCAATAAAATAAAGCCCACACTCAATTGGGCCCAATACAAGCCACCAAAACCCATTGGCCCAATACAAAACCCCCCCCCCCCCCCCCCCCCCCCCCCCCCCCCCCCTCCCCCCCCCCCCCCCCCCCCCCCCCACCAAGCCCATTACTGGCCCAGAAACCCTTTTTATAAAACATAAGGACCTAAATTGTCATTTTTTAAAGTGTTTTATAAAAGAAAAATGGTGAAATAAAGAGAGGGACTAAAACTGCCAAATGGCAATTCTTTTATTATGTTTAAAGGCAAGGGCTGGATTTGCAACTTTCCAAACCTTTCTTTATTCTTTTAGTTTATAATAACAGAGGGCCATTTTTGCAATTTCATAACCTTTATTTATTCTTTTAGTTATAAAAACAGAGGGACCAAATGTGTAATACTTGAAACCTAGTTTATAACTGATAAATTCGGCTTAAAAAGAAAATTGAAATGGACAAAAAAAAAAGGGGGAAAGAATGGAGGGCCAGTTTTGCCTCTTCCCCATTCTTTTCTTTTAAACCTGCGAACCATAACTGTACTCAACCCGTTTACCGCCAAAACCCAAACCGCCTCTCCCATGGTTTCTAGCTCGTCCCACCACCCCTATTTAATAAGGAAAATAGAAAAAACCAAACACAAGGGCTGGTTTTGCAATTTGCTTAAACTTTCTTTACTTCTTTTTCTATTAAACCAGAGGGACCATTTTTGCAATTTGCCAAAACTCCTTTTATTCTCTTTTGTTATAAAACGACAAGGACCTTAATTGCCACTTTCCAAACTTGGTTTATAACTAAAATTCGGCTTAAATAGAATGAACAAAGAAAGAAAGTTGGGGGGTGCTTTTGCACCTTCCCCAAACTTCTCTTTTAAACTTCCCACCCATAACTGTACTCGTATAACTTTACCGCCAAAACCTAAACCGGGCATCCCATGGTTTCTAGGCCATACCACCTCTCCAGTACACTTCCCTGCTCTCCCCATACCAATTCCCACAACCCAATACCTTTATAGAAAGCCACCTTGGCAATCCCACTCAACCCGAAGACCTTCAATGGCTGAGAATGATGTGTAAGGGTGAATGAAGGGCTATGATTGCTTGGGAAGCCTTCTACACTCACAACAAACACAAACCAAGGAGTTTCAGCCTCTATAAAAGAAAAGAAAAGCAGCCGAACCACACACTAGTTTAACTTAGCTTATTTTTATTAAAACTTTAATTAAATTGTAACTTTAAGCTTCAGCTTGTTTTTTTTCTTATGTGTAATGTACTGTTTTGAAAGTCTAATGCAATTTCGAAGTAACTTTTGAATTTCTTGATTATTTTTTATAACTCAACTCTTTAATGCGTTGTTCATGCTTAAAGAAAGTTGTTGTTTCTTGTTTCTTATTAAACCCACTAGCATTAATATCAATTAACCTTAATTAATCTGAAGTAAAATCAAGTTAAAACGTTTTTTTTACTTATCTAAAGGGGTGTTTGGGTAAACGTCAAAATGGGTCAATTCGTGTATTTTATGGGTCACAAACACTCAGCCACTTTTGGCTGAGTGTGTGTGCTCAATTAGACCAAAAAAATTATACCTTTTAGTTTAAAATTAAGTTTTTAGATAAACCTCACTCTTTTGTCAAATTTTCATAAGTAAAACTAAGCTTAAGGCTTAAGCTGCCTAAGCAGCTTAAGAAACTTGCTTTTGAGCTCATTTAAGTCATAAAAATACTCCTTTAAGAAGCTTAGTTGCTGTTTCTTTTAATTTGACCAAAAAAAGTCAAGTGAGAATAAGTTCAATCTTTTGTGAAAACCCTACTTTTGAGCCTCAAAAATCAGCAGTTTTTATTGTTTTTTAGGCCCTCATATTTTGAATATAAGCTTATTAGTCACCCTTTTAAATCTGTTTGGGATTAGTATTTGGTAAAAGTTATTTTTGGGCTTATTTTCATAAGCCCAAATAAGCCAATCTCCACTGCTTGTTTTTCCCCTGGTGCTGAGCACCAGGATTCAGCACTCATTAACTTGCTTATTTTGTATTAAGCACTTAGGATTTTTAGCTTTTTATTGTAGCTTAATTATAGTTCTTTAAGCCCCCAAGAGTTAGTAGCTTAATTTCCCTTTTTGCTTAGCTTAATTTAGGTTTAAAAACCCCTCATTTCTGCCTTTTTATATAATAAGTAGCCTTAAGCTTATCACTGCTTTAGCTTACTTTAGGGCTTATTGGTATTAAGCTTAGTTAATATAGGTAGCCTCAGCTTAGTATAGTTAGTTAGATTCATTTTCAGCTTATCTTGAGCTTTTTAGCTCAAAGAAAAAGCCAATAAGCTTTTAAGCTTATTAACATTCTGTCAGCCCAAAAAGCTCATGTTTCTGGCTTATTTAGACCCTTTCAGCCACTAGTCCTTTTATAAAAAATGATAAGCTCAAGCCCCTTTACAACTTTCCTGTTTTGACTTTTAGCTAATAAGCAATTTGGACCTAATTTGCAATCGGGGTCCAATTCAGGGACCATTTGTGTAATTTAACTCTTTTATAAGTTAACACTGTTAGTAGCCAAAGTTAGTAGGTAGTTGCCTCGTTAGTCCCTAATGCCTTACACTGTTAGTCCCTATAGTTAACTTTTGTTAGTTTATTTAATTTAATTAATATAAATTAGGTTTAATTTTAATTAGTTTAATTACTTTTAATTTATTCAGTAACTTTTGGGCATTTTTATATTTTTAGAATTGTTAACTTTTTCTTTATTTAATTTTATTTTTTCAGAATTTTTATAACTTTTATTTTTTGTCTTTTTCTATTTTCTTAGTTTTAATTAGTTATTAATCTTTAAAAATTCATAAAAAAATCCAAAAATTAATAAAAAAATATTTTTCTTTTTTATAAAATTTTCTTTTGTCATTTAGTGTCTAGGAAAAATATAAAATTTAGTGTAGGCTTAATTTTTCTTAAATTTCAGTCTTAGACCCGTTTTACCGGGTGCGTTTTACCGTTTCTTTTCGTTTAGCATTCAAACGACCTCCGTTTTAGTTCTAGTTTTCTTTATTTTTCAAATTAAGTTAATTAGAATTTAATTTTAATTTTTAATTTAATTTAGCATTTATTTTCTTAATTTTTAGTATTTAGGTTTCCCTATTTCCTATTTCTGTTTCCCGTTTTTAATATAAATTGTATTTTAGGATTTTCCAATAACTAATTTTGTTTCCCGTAGTTTTTAAGATCCCTATTTCCTATAACTGTTTCCCGTAGATTAAATTAGGTTTTATTTAATTAATTTTAGTTGTGATTATATCAGTGTTTCCATCATATCTAAATATTCTCCATCATTCAATTTCGCATCAAACCAGGATTACTTTCAATTGCAGCCTCGTTGGGACATACGACCCGGGAATATCTCTTCCGGAATCTTTTTATAATTGATTCTTATATATTTAATCTCTTTGTGTAGATTTTGACCTTTTGCCTTGGTTAAGGGCATTTGGTTGAGATTTGCATTTGTGTTATTTTATATGTATACTATTTGACGAATCATAACCCCCTTCTTATGAACATGCTTCACAATAATAACTCATTAAACTATCTCATCTAACAACTTAACTATCTCTTTTGAATTAGGAATTATTGTATTAATTTTTTGTATTAAAAACCAATATACGACCATTAAACTATCCACAAAGTATCTCCCAAAGAAAACAAGTATACTCATATCATATCTTGTCATCAATAGATGAAAAATATCCCTTAAAGGCTACATCATTAAGTGTTAAGTTGTATAGACTACTTAGCATTTGTCATATTGTTTTTGTCTTGGTTTCTTGTTTGTAAAGTGCACAGTTTAAAGTTGGACAAATGAAAGTTGTTTGTGAAGTTTTAGCTTGATTTGAAGAAATCCGGAACTTAAGGGGCCGGTTTGTATCTTGGTGTTAAGGGGCCAAAACTTAAGGGGCCGGAACTTGACACGCATTCTTTGTTTTCTCTCTCAAATATTCATTGTCTTTGTATTCTGTAATATGCATCTTATCACCTTCTTCAGTTCATTGTATTTCAATCTCTTTGATCAATGATATTTAAGTGTTAAGAGTTTTGTAGTGAGGATTAAATGCATTCTTTTATGAGAACTATTGTGGAAAACTAGAAAGCGGGTTGAATAGTTTAACCAATTAAAATTTAATTTTTAAAAACTTTTAGACAAATATTTATTAGATCTTGTGACAGTAAAGATTAGATGAGCATATGAATGTAAATACGAGATAAAAGTAAAGGATATATATGACACACGTATTTATAGTAGTTTGGCTACAAGGGATCCTTCCTTGCGCTACTTCACTCCCCGAGTCACCTACTCGAGAGTTCAAAATCACTAGACATCAATCTCCTTTCACCGGCTGAGAAGCCTCACAACGTCGCTACCATTTAATGGTACAAAGCTTAATATCGTGTCTTAGCATGGTAGAACCAACCCTACGTCGCTTAGACCTTTTAACGGTACTAAGCTAAATACCGAGTTCTAACTATAGGTAGAACCAACCTTACATCACTTACCTGTTATTCGGTAGCTAAATATCGAGTTCTAATCATAGGTAGAACCAACCTTACACCCTTTCCAACACACATCTGAAATCCTACATTCTAGCCCACTAAAACTAACCTAAACATCCTCGACACATTACAACAATGCTTTGAATGAATGTGATGCATAAGATCAGTAGATAGATCTTGAATATGAATGATAGGTGCTTGCGACAAGTGAACTTGAGGCTTGATCCTGTATGCAAACTTGGTTACATCTTCTCCTATTAAGAAAATCACCAAAACTAAAACATGAACTGAAATATGATCTGAGATCAGAAGTTAAAATATGCAAAGGAAAATGTGTGTGTGAATGGATGAAAAAACAAGATAATTGGCTTGGTATTTATAGCCAAAATTCGACACTGTAGCACGGTTCTTATGGTTCAATCTCTAAGATGGAACCGGCCAGTATACAAGAAGAGAACCGGTTTGTACTGTTCACTGGTTCACGGCGGTACCTTCCATAGGATGGTACCGTCTAGTGTAAACACACGGAACCGGTTACTACTGTTCACCGGTTTAGGGCGGTACATTCCTTAGAATGGTACCACCAATATAATGCAATAGAACCGGTTGACTGACACTAGATACGAATTTTCGCTAAAAAATCTTTTGTAATCTTTGAGGGATTTTTTCAAGATTTAGATGATGCAATGCATGATGTAAAGTTACTTTTATTTTAAATTAGTTATGTAATAACATGTTGTTTAGAGAAATAAAATGTTCAAGACACTTGTTTTCTTAATGAAAATGCAAGTTACCAAAAGTTATAAGTTTGTTTAAACATGTAAAGAGACATTTGTTATTTCAACAAAGTATCCGAGTTGATTGTAAAAAGTGTATAGACGACAAATCATGACATGTGTAGTTTAGGTTATATAATGGCGGACGTTGACCATGATGACAAATGATGCGAACGATGAATATGATAAAATTGATGGATGATGTATGATGCTTTATTTAGTTAGAAAACTATTGGTTTAAAATATATAAACTTTATTTTCTACTTTCAATGATTTTATGATTGTCATCTACAAAACATGGAGAGATCGTAATATATAAATAAATGTTTTTACGGCTTATTTATATTAACAATCTCCCCCTTTTTGTTGATGACAAAACATACTCTTATTGGAAGTAAACTATAAAATTTATAAGTTTTAGTTTGGAATTTTTACTTCTTTTTCCTCTTTTTTGTCGAAACAAAAAGAGCGTCGAAGAAAAACTAACCAAAGTATGCAATGCTATAAAATAATAAATATGAGAAGAACCGACGAAAGTCGGATCAAATGAGAATCGAATGCCATGCTCCCCCTTAACAAAATCTCCCCCTTAATGAGGGTGTCAAGGAATCCAAATGGATTTTGATTGTTACAAAAGAAAATGTTAGTAACATGTCTTCAATATCAATTTATAAGCTCCCCCTGGTTCGAGGAAAACCTACATGAAGAGACGAGGTTATTTCTAAATATTTCAAGCATAGTTAAGAATAAAGAATTAAAACCTTAACCCTATACATCCGGTTCCTTTTCTATATGGAACCGGCCTTCATTAAGGAAAGGTACCGGCTCACCTAAAGCTACAGATAGCTTTTCTAACTTTTAGCGGGAAACAACTATTCAAAAATTGGATCAATTATTCAAACATCAATTTAGCAAATCAAGCATCAGCCAAACATTGAATCATAATTGAACAAAGATCGTCATTAAGCAAGAGAGAAATCAAGTAAGCATAACTAAGCTTTTTGATAATGATTACACGAACTTAACAACCATGAAGTAAAAATACAATGTTCTTTCTAACATTAAGTACATGAAAAAATAAAATCATGGCATAGTTTTATTTTACCAACTATTAATAAAATCCTACGGTCTTTGAATCTTGCTATCACCATTTCACAGTTTTTGGTTAGAAAGGTGGTTGAGGCGATCAAGAATGTGGTTGAGCATAAAACGCATTTCATCTCGAACTTCATGAACGAGAGTTTGAGTGCGTTGGCAATGGGGACAAGAATGTTCTTGTGGTTAAGGGATGGATGCTAGTCCTTCAATCCATAAGGATTGATCAAGTGGGATAAAGGTTTGTGATGGTGGAAGTATTGGTTGGGTGGTGGTATGGTGGAAGTTTGGAGTGTTTGGAAGGTGGTGAAAGTATAGGATGAAGGTGGTGGCATATGAGAGGTGTGAGGAAAGGGTTCTTGAGGAAAGAGTCCATTCTGCACATTTTGTGAATTATGAAGAGCGATATCGATGTTTTGGGACAAGTCTTGGGGTTCCTCAAGCCCTTGCAAGATTTGCTCCCGAGTCATGAAGGGTTCGGGTTGAGCACATAATCTATTCCCTCTCTTTGAGAGATTAGTAGGTTTAAAGAATGGCTCAAAGTCGATGAGACTTGGTTGAGGGAGTGTTTGGTTGTGGATTTGATTAGGAAGTGGAGGTGGTGGATTCGAGCTTCTTGAAGGTATATCTTCTAAGGATATCAAGTAAGGGTGATGTTCAATAGGTGAGCTAGGTGGAGTAGAGAACACAAGTGCTCGAGGTGCCAACGGTGAAACTTCGATAGGTTGATTTGAGAGTGTTTGACTGATGTTTAGTGGTGTGAGAGACAATGCAAGAGTAGTGGTGAGAGATGTGGGAATGGGATTCTTTTCTTGGATAGGGGATGCTTCATTTGACGATATGTCAATGATGGTAGTTCTAGCTTGTTTTCTTGGTGGATGAGGATGCACTAGAGGCCATTTTTTGTGGTGAGAGATGGTGGTTTTAAGGCTGATAATCACAGGTTTTTAGTGATGAGATGTTGGTGATAACAAGATCAAACAAGGTCTTTACTTATAGGATAGTCCCATGCAAAATAATAAATGCCCATTGATGTGTTGTGAAAGCTTTAAATTTATAAGACTAGTTTTAACTAATTTTTAAACCAACACACGGGTAAAGTATAACCCACGTATGTAGTATAATATTCCAGGTAAGACCAAGTCATTCACAAGAATTTGGTTATGTTCGTATAATCGCAAATTATAATAACGTTTTCAAGTAAACTAACAAGTAACTAATATCGGATAAAATCAATGATAAAGAGATATGACTACTCGGATAGTTTCATATAATTCAACAACAATGGTAATAATTATGATCTTTGATTTTATTCTTTAACTTATAAAAAGGTTTTCTCGTCAAAAAATGTTTTCACAAACTAACTGGTTTAACTTAAGATTTATATTAGTTTAACTTAATTAAGTGTGTCATGCAAATAATCAAGTTACTATTATATCAAATCTATTTTGTTTACCAATTAACGTAAGTGGATTTCTCCAACCAAACGATAAAGATTATAGACAAATCTTTAAAACTATATGGTACACAACGAGCGTTTCGACCTATACCGTTATGCGTATACAATCAAATTCGATAAACAAAGTTGACAAGTGTAACACCCCCAAATTGGGTCGCAGCGGAATATGGGTCTGAGAGTGTTACTTCATAGATCAATAGCACAAGATATATATAAGAACGACCTTAAAAAGAGTCGTAAAACTGATACATTGGATTTAAACAAATTGTTTGTTACAAAAGCCCATAGCTTCACTTGTTCATTGTTCAAAAGATAAAGATTCTAGCACATAATAAATATTTCCCCAAAATGTAATGCAACCAAATCTTTAATGCACATGACTTCCAAAATATAACCACCAACGTATCCCTTGTCTTGTACCTCATTTACCTCCTGAGAAAACATGCTTTAAAACGTCAACAATAATGTTGGTGAAATCATAGGTTTGTAAAATGTATAATGTAGGACCACAAGATTACCCAAGTGTATGATAATGCAACAGATGCAAACATCACAAAAATGTAATTACGTTTCCTAAGCTCATGACACTGAAGCTCGACATGTATGAATTGCAATATAAATTGCCAACATTGCCTTTGATGATGTTCTAACCCGCAACATCCCAAATCCGACATGGTATACATTAGTTGTCCGGCAAACCGCCACAATGAGCGCTACTCACCCGAACGGGGATGTCAATCCCAAATAGATCTATTTATAAAATTAGCGCTCACAACAAGTTTAAAACATATATAAATATTATTTAAGTGATTCTAAAATGTTTCACAAATTTTTTTATTAAAAACGAACCAACACTATTCATGTTAGGAAATAGTGCACAAGTATAAAATAATGCGTATCTTTCTAATTTTAAGTCCGTTTTGTACGTTCTTTATGTCCACGCTTTTGTATTAAGAAGATTTATCAAAATACAAAATTTATAACCTTTGAGTCCTTTGATGAACAGTACTTTTACTGTTCATGTATATTTTATAAAACTTTTTTTATAAAATTAATCGTCGTAACCTCGTAAAAGTCATATCTTATTCGTTTTAACTCCGATTTTAGTGATTCTTTCGAGCACGTCTTCGTAATTAAAAGTTCTATCTAACTAAGATATTTTCCAAAAAGTTTCTGCAATGAATAGTAATTTGTTTTTATAAAATTATTTTTATAAAAGTATTTATTATCGTAAACTTGCAAATGGCGTATCTTCTTCGTTATAGCTCGGATTTTCGAGTTCTCTATATGCCTACGATCGTTGTAACTTGTAGTATTTTATAAAAATATAAAATAAATACTTTATTTTCGTGATTAAAACAGTAAGTTTTAATATTTTAGTTAAAATGTGTTTAAAACTTGTTTTTATAAGTTTTTAGCTTAGTTAACTTTCCACAAGTCCTCTACAACAAGTATTTTTATAAAATTATTTTTATAAAAGTATTTATTATCGTAAACATAAAAAATCCATAACTCCTTCGTTATTGATCAAATAATTATGATTCTTAATGTTTTAGAATGCTAAAAATATGTACTTTCTGTGAAAAATAATTATATATTTTTATCAGATGTGGAAAATAATAAGTTTTTATAAAATTATTTTTATAAAAACTTTTATTATCGTAAACTTGCAAATGGCGTACCTTCTTTGTTATAGCTCGGATTTCGAGTTCTCTATATGCCTACGATCATTATGACATGTAGTATTTTAATGAAACATAAAATAAATACTTTATTTTTTGAATTTTGATTAGAATGTTTGTTGTCTTTTATAGAGTTTTATAAACTTATTTTTATAAGTTTTAACTTAAATCAAATGGCTACAAGTCCTTTGCAATATTTCCTACCACAAGTTTCATATATTTTAGGGCCTTTGTTGACTCTCGCTTATAGAGTATTGAACGATTCCTTAATAACTTCACCAACCAACCTAATGAGACTAATATGAATGACCTTAAGTCTGATGATGAATCGGTTGACATACCCCTTGTTTCTCCCTTTCCTCATTCAGACAATGATTCGGATGACGGTGAAGTGCTTAATGAATTGATTGAGTACGAAAATGTTAGAATGCTACGCCGAGAAAAGGCAATTAATAGTTTCGATGGGGATGACTTGGCATTCCAATGTATGATCGAATTTAGGAAATCTGTCATCTACTTTCACCCCTTCTTACCAATGAACATTATCATGCGTAACGCCTACAACACTATAATGGTAGAAGGATTAGAAAGTATAGGAAAAAACTTAGTTGCCGTTGTTAGGGATGTCTACGTGTTTGTAGGAAGCTTCACCTACACCACGAATTTTGTGGTATTGGAAGACATAGGAGAATTTATTCAGATAAATAAGGCTAAAATTGTAATGGGTAAACCCTTTAAGAAAATCACTAAACTCGAATATGATTGCGCTAAAGGATTAATGTCTTTAAATAGGATCTTTGATAATTACACATTCTAAATGCAACGCACCATACCTAGGTTTAAACATTGGGGGCACGTATCATGGAGTAAGATCCCACCCATCCTTGTGCTAAATCAAAGAGATCTAACTAACGGGTTTAAGAATGCGTACGAAAAGAACAAACTTATGTACAAGAACTGTTTGAACCTAGGTCCCGAATACCAAGTGGATGAAAGTATGAAAGAATGGCTCATTCATGGACATGTGAGCATTCATGAAGTCACGTAAGGACGCGTGACTTCGAGTCTAGCTACAAGACTCGTAAATAAAGAAAAACGCTTTTTAGGAGGCAACCCAATATTTATCTTTCCCGCATTTAGGAGTGTCTTGTGTTTTAATTCTTTATCGTTTGTTTTAATATGTTTGAATTAATTTGTAATCATGCTTTGTTTGTTTATAACTTCGTCTTATTTCCAATCAAAGGTATTTTATTTTGCAACAAAATAACTGTAGAGGAAATATCTGGTTTTTAAGAACCCAATTCAAACATTTAAAATAAATTGTTTAGATTAATTTGCGTCAGTTTCGAGTCATATGATTGTTATGATTAGTTCCAGGTTTTTATGCAGTGCTTTCTTTAGATTTGACTAATAAAAATTGCGTGCAGGAAATTTCTCATTAAAAACGGAGAAGAAATTTTCACAGACGCTAGAGACGGCATCAGGATTTATCCTGACGGCGTCGCGTCTCCAGCTATGTAAAAATTCAAAAATTTTCAAGTATTTCTGAAAAATAAATGTGCAATATTTAAAATTTGTAATTCTTTTGCAAACCTGCAGAAAACCTATGATTATATCATTACTCTCATCCTATCTTTACTGCTTTCATAGAGTCGAAACCCTAAACTCTCATTGTATATTTATCTATCCAGCCGATTTTATACTTGGTATAGTTGTCTTTGTCTTTGATTACATGTTATATTTGACAAGAAGAAGCTTGGAAGATCTTAGGATGTTTTCATTAGACAATTCTTGAAGGACGATTTAACCAGTTATCGCATGTTTCTTCTCCATTATTGAGCAAACCAGGAGAGTACTAGTTTCTTTTACTTGTTTCCTTTTCTCTTTATTCGTTTTTACAGGTACTTTTATAGAATATTGGGGACAATGTTCAACTTAAATGTAGGGGGAAATAAGCCTTAGAAACTATTCATTCATTTGCCATTTGCTTTGTTCCTTAAAATGATGGGTAATATATCAAAACATAGCTTATAAAAGGGGTAATTTTGGACCCAAGCCCCAAAATTTAAATTTTTTATTTTTTTTTTTGACACATACCGACGAAAACCGAGTATTAATAGGCGTCTCATGGGATAGGAAATATATGACTAGACAAAAAACCTCAAAATTCACCCTAAAATGTAAGGTTTCGCCTTTTGATATATAGGAATGCGGGTATCCATTATTGATACCAGATTAGTTTATATCTTTGCTTGTTCGAGTTAGGTTTTGAATGGAGACATATGTGTCTATTCCGTCGTTACAGATCTGTATGTATGATCTAGGTCGCCTTTTCTGGAACATTGGTATCGGTATTAAATTATATGAATGTACCGGTAGTATATTAAATTCTAGAACTTGTTTTTGTGATGCATTCCAAGATTGCATTGTAAGTATTAGGATTTTCTTGATAAGAGGCATTAGGATTAATGTAACATCTGGCAATTTTTGAAATTTTAAATGACTATTTTGCCCTTTGACTTTTTGGGTCTGACTTGACTTTTTGACTTTTGGTCTTTTATTGTCACATAAAAGCAATTACCGCGTAACCGGACACATTTCCGCTGCGACATATGGGGGCGTTACTTCATAATACACAACGCTAGATCCAAGAGAACGACCTATAAATGTATCGTTTGTAAAGTAATCTTGTTGATTTCCATGAAATTAATATAACATTTGTCCCATAATTGCATCACAATGAAATGCTTGATAACACCACATACGAGATTAGATATACTGATTATAAGTAGATAATACACATAACTGAATTTGTCAGTTTTAGAGTTCCAGTGCACATTTTACGGGTACTTCTATAGAACATTGGAGACAATGTTCAACTTAAGTGTGGGGGGAAATAAGCCTTAGAAATTATTTCTTCATTTGTCATTTGCTTTGTTCTTAAAATGATGGGTAATATATCGAAACATATCATAAAAAGGTAATTTTGACCCAAATTTAAAATTTTTTATGACACATACCGAAGAAAACCAAGTATTAATAGCGTCTCATGGATAGAAATGTGTATGACTAGCACAAAAACCCTCAAAGTTCCACCCCCAAAATGTGAGGTTCGGCTTTAGATCTTTAGGAATTCGGGTATCCATTATTGATACCCAAGATAATTTGTACCTTTAGCTTTTTCGAGTTAAGGTTCGAATGCAGTCATATGTGTCTATTTCGTCGTTATAGATGTGTACGTATGGTCTTTGTCGCCTTTTCTGGAGCATTGGTATCAGTATTAAATTATATGAGTGTATTGGTAGTATATTAAATTCTAGAACTAGTTTTTGTGATGCATCCCGAGACAGCATAGTAAGTATTAGGATTTGCTAGAAAAGAGGCACTAGGGTTAACCCATGTTTTAAACCTGTAATTGTTTTCATGGTCACATCGACTATATAACTATCTCACACCCTTGCCATGCACTCATTTTTAGTGCAGGATACCCTAGTACAACCCTCTGGGCCTACCTTTTTTCTCGGTTCTTGTAAATTTTTGGTTAAGCCGGACTATTAATGAAGAGCATTGTCACCCTTAAACCAATCGTTACGCTCAAATTTCCTTAGCCTACCTTGTATGTACTCACCTTTAGTACATTATTATTTTAACCCAAGTTAATTATTGAGTACATGGTTGCTAAGTCCTTATCCTTGTAAATACAGTTTTGGAACGATTAGGATTCATGGTAGTATTCATCTTATGAAGAATTAGAGAAGAAGTATTTTATTACCCCCACTAGAGTTTAATAAGCTTCATGTTATTTTGATCCACCTCAAATCGGGTCATTAGTTAGATTGTAAATAATCGAGTATGTAAAAGTTCAAGTGTAGGGGTGCATCTATAAACTCCCATGATGTATTATATGTTTAAGCAATGACATAGTAAAAGTGTACAGAAAAAAATGTATATAAAAAAGAGTGAAAAAATGTACGGTCTGCCATTTGCTTATGTCTATGTTTATATTAGAGTCAAGAAAAGAAAAAGAAAGAGATTGGTGTAGAGTTGTGTAGAGTTTGTATATTTTGTCCGAGTCTTTTGCTTACCAACCAAACCAACGTGTATTCTTATAAATAATTAGCTAACCCTTCGACTCCAAATTTACCCAAAAGTCACCACCCAAATATATCCTATCCGTTTCCGTTTCTGTTAATGTTATCTTACACCTACACCCCACAACCCTTTAAAAGACCACTTGGATAGTAATGAATAATGCTTGCGCCTAGCGGTGGAGGTTTGATCCTTTACTAATCCTATGGTAATTTATATGCTATGATAGGTAATGAGTGTTAATTTTCCGTTTCCCCTTTATGTTATAATTTATTATACACCCGAGAGAAAGAGAGAATCCCAAACACTTATATGAGGTGCTAGTATATACTTTCCGTGCTTTTAATTACGAGGTCTAGATGGTTGTGTTGTGAAATAATTTTAAAGAGTAGGTTAAATGACCCTCATATTGCTATTGTCTAGGTAGAAAAGCCCATTTTCTTGAGGACAAGCAAATCCCAAGTGTAAGGGTATTTGATGAGGTGTTATTTTATACACTATTTGGGGTCATTTAACCCCCTAAATCATGCAAATATGCCCAGATTACGTGCTTAATCGTTTGTTTTCAGGTTTTTAGCACTTTGATGGCTTTTAGAGGAAATACACGTGACTTGGGCTCATTTGGAGAAGAAATGGACAAGATTACAGACCTACACCAAATCTCATGATGACTTTTACAAAATAGCGGCCATTTAAGTTTCTGCTCTGATTTTAAGCTGAAGCAAAGTAAGTTTCTCTTTTTATATTTTTGTTCGTAAAGTTCTAGATTAGTCTTGCTTAAGCTGCTTAATAGCTTATTAATGTTGCTTATTTGCTTGATCTATCTGCTAATTTGTGTTTTACTGGCCTCATTATGCTTATTACTATTTCCTATCATCTATTTTTAGGCTTTAATAGTTATTATAAATATCTTTTTTATATTTGTTATAAAAATTCCATAGTAAAAGCCAAAAAAAATTAGTATAATAAGTAGATTTTGTATTTAGCTTAATTACAGTGCGTTTAAATTTGTGTTTAATTAAGTTGATTGTTTATAAAACATATAGTATACGTAAACAAGTTTTTAATAATAAATTGTTATTTTAAGAGTTTAATAAAAAAACTGTCTTATGTTAAGGAGTGTTTGGTATAAGCTAGTTTGACATCAAAAAGTCAAAGTGAGTCCTCAATTTTACTAGAGTCAGTCTCTAATTCATTTATAATCATTAGGAAGTGAGATTTCAAAGTTTAGTTTTTTAAATTTAAAAATTATTGCTTATTTTGTCACTCAGCACCAGTTACTAAGGCTTTAAAATTTTAATTGCTTAATTGATCTAAGTTTTAGGACTTTGTGTGATGTTTTGAATTATTGTATACACTTAAATAGAGTGTAATTGTGTAGGTAATACCCTAAGGAAGCCGTTCACTAGAGTTTTTGCGTATACCATTTACTCAGCAGCACTGATAACATTAGAGTGCTGCCGAACTTTTGATCTTCATTTGAGCTAGTAAATGTAGGATTTATAGGCTTAATTTCAAATATATTTTAGTCTTTATATAGCTTTAGTTAAGTCTTAGCTTATTTTTCATTTTCAGCTTAATTAGTTAGCTTAATTTTGCTTTAAAAAGTCACTAAAAAGCCAAAAAGTCCAAAAACAGTAGGATTTAGATTTTTGTTTTTAAAATTAAGATTTCCAAATTATAGCTTAGGTTTTATGATTTGATACTTTAGGCTTATATGTAGGTAAAGTAGTTTTCAAAAGCTTAGTATGTAACATAGCTTATTGAGCATTTGAGCTTATATTGTTTTTAAGCTTTTTGAGTTGCTTCCTGAGTTTGTCACCTTAACCATCAATTTTCAATTGTTTTTTCCATGTTTCCAGCTCAATTATTCTTTCATAAGTTAGCTCAAGCCACTCATAAGCTATTCAGCAACACCTTTTATTTTTTAAAAAAATTAGCTTATATTAAGCATTTTGCAAACACTTTAATTGCAACAAGATTTTTTTAAAGCTCAAAAGGCCACTTAGCAACCTGACATATTCAAAAGCTTTTAAAAAGCTTAATTTTGAGTAAGCAGGTACCTTTTATTAAAGTTGTTTATATTTGTGCTCTTTAAGTCCTCATATTAAGTTTTTCATAAATAAAAAAAATTAAAAAAATAAGCAAAAAGGGGTTTAGCCAGGTTCGAACTCAAGACCTTAAGCACACAACACACACACACACCTTACCACTGCCCTTGGGACTTGTCACATGTCCTAGTTTGCACCATTTAATAGATAACCTTTTTCTCATTTCCTTTTTATGTAATAAGCCGTAGCTAACTTAGAGGCTAGTTGAGCTTATTTGGTAGCTGATTTCTTTGGTCTATTTTCCTAGGCTTCTTGTTGCATTATAGATTTTCCCTAATTTTTTAGATTTTTCCTTTTATTTCATTAATTTCTATGATTTTTCAAAGGTTTTAATTTTAGAAAATACATAAAAAATAGAAAAAAGTTTTAAAAAATTACAAAAAAATAGTTTTTGGTTTATAAAAAATAGCTTTAGTTTTACATTAAGAAAAATCATTTTTCCACCCTTTTATATATTTAAAATATTCATTTTTAGGCTTTTATTTTAAATTTAAAATAGGAATTTTAATTTTTAAAAAATAGTTACAAATAGTTTTCTAAGATTTTATGATTATTTAAGACTTTTCTAAGCTTAAAAAATTATTTCCTCAAATTTAGGACTTTATTGCTATTTTTTTAGGATTTAATTTAGTTAAATAGTTTTTTTAAATTCATAAAAAATTCAAAATCATGCAAAAAAATATTTTTCTTTTTTTTCTTAAAATTTCTTTATCCTATTTTAGGTTAGAAATTAATTTGCATTTTAGGACTTAATTTTTGATTTACTTGCTTAATTGTCGCGTTTTAATTGTTTTCCCCTGTTTTATACTTTTTAAATGCCTTATTGCTTTGCAATTTGTTCATTTTTAAAATTGTAGTGCATTTATTTAGTAGTTTTAGTAAAACTAAAAAATATCTTTTCAGCATTCAAAATCATAATCCGAGCTAAAACTTAGTTTCAATTTCACAAGTCGTTGGGGAAACGACCCGGGAAATCATATTTCCCAGTTAAATATACGTATTATATATTATATATATATCTTTTAAGAGTGAATTTTCCTTAGGGAATTTCTAATATGCACTTGTGTATTATATCGTATATTTTATAGTGTATTTTATTACACACCAAGTTTTTGGCGCCGTTGCCGGGGATTTGTGTTAAAGATTCCGTCGTTTACGTTTGTTGATTTGGTTCGAAGATCCTTTCGTCCTCGAAAGTTTCATTTTTTGTTAAATATTTCAAAAATCCAAAAAAAAAATTTAAAAATATAAAAAAGTAAAAAAATATTTTCTTTTTCTTTTTAGTATATATATAAAAACATAAAAAATCAAAAATATAAAAAAATTGTCCTTTTAAAAAATAAATAAAATACACAAAGTTGGTAAACGAACACCAACATATAATACCTTCAATTGAGGTATTATCATAAATAAGTTCCGGTATCTTAGAAAAGTTACCAATTCGAACCAAAGATTCAAAAACTTGCAATTTGGTGTCACTTACGAAGTACGGCTCACCTTGAAAACCATTTTTGAGAGTTTACCATGAAGTAAGTTTTATTCTTTGGTTTAAGTTGCTTCCGTATATCCTTTAAAATATATTGCCTAAAAAAATCAAAAAATTAGTGTAATTTTTTGTTTGCTTTTTTGAATTTCTTTATTTTTAGTGCAATGCGCCCTCCGATCTCAAGCTCGTAATCGAAATCGACGACAACAACAAATAACAACGTTTTTTATGTTGATGACCCGAGTTTCTAATGGACCGACAATTCGACCATTGGCTCAAAAGTCTACAAGCTCCATCAGAGTGAAACGAGATCAAATTGTGTTCCACCGATAATTGCAAACAATTTTGAGCTAACAACCTTTGATCAATCTTGTGCAAAGTAATAAGTTCACGTAGACAAGACCCTCAATGAAATCATCTTGATTTTCAACAAAGTCACATTCAGACGTTTAGACATCCCGGAAGTTCCGAACACTTCAGATTAAACTTAATGCTATTTCCTTTCACTCTAGACGGTGAAGCCGAGATTGGCTAGATAAGGAACCTCCTAGATCAATTCTCACATGGATGACCTTGTTTCAAAGTTCATAAGCAATTCTTCCCCACCTTCGAAAACAACTTACCTTCGAATGTAAAATCACTACTTTTTACTAAAAACCAAACGAAGAACCATTCAACTAAGCTGAGAACGATTTTTAAGGTACTTCCTCGTCAATGTCCGCATCATGGGTTCTCGAATCTACCCAACTTGATACGTATTTACAATTCCCTTGGAATACCAATGATCAAGATGCCTTAGAATTCCGCCGCGGGTGGCAATTTTCTAGATAAAATGCCTCGTGATGGTTTAGCCATGAATCGAAAGTAAATCCCGAAGTGCGTGTATTCAACAGTCGTTCCGAATGATTCAAGAGCGATTAAGAATGCTGCCTATCTTCTACTTCTTCACCTTCCAATAATTCTTTCGAGATTCAACAAATGGCCGCCTTACTTGAAGACAAAATGAATATTCGAATGAGCCGTTTAGAGAAAGCGATTAGTGAAAAGAATGCTACGACTCCTGCTACCGTCAAAGCAGTCGAGGAAGTTTGTGTCACATGTGGATCAAATCATAACTTCAACAATTGTCCGTTAACAAGGAATGAATTTCCCATTTTTCATGATAACATTTATCAATTCTAACAAACCGCCGCCGTTGGCAATTTTGTCAAAGGAATCACCAATGTGGCAAGCAAAAGAAAGACCACCGTTACATCAACCAAATGTTCAAAGCAACTAAGGAAACCAAAGTCGATATCAAGGAAAAAAATTTAATTCGAATCAAAACCGTGGAGGCAATTTCAATCAAAACCATCAAAACAACCAAGGAGCCGTTTATCAAACCCCACCATACCAAACACCAACAAATCAACTTGGATATATCAAGCTATACCTCCCGTTTTTCCACAATATCAAGGTGTGTCTAAAACGGATTTTTTTTGAAAGTTATCTAAGCTAATGATGCAACATAGAATAACTTATAAATGAAGTTGGATAATTTCAAAGGAACCAAAACGATTTCAAAGAGTTTACAATGATTCTCAAAAGAATCAAAATGATTTTCAAAGAAGATAGCGAATTTTTCATTCAAAACTACATACCTACCAAGCTTCAAGTTCAATTCATTACCAAGCAATACTCATTCCCAAACACTTAGAACGAAGGCCAAGGCAATTACCATACGAATGTTGGTGCCTCAATATGAACGGACCTCCAATTCACCACCATGAGGTGCAAAGGAATCCGAGTGACAAAGGAACGGAAGCTACCTAGCAACCGAATACAACCACCCTCAAGTTTGTCCAAGACCAAAGACAAAGAACCAATCAAAGAGCCTTCTTTAGCTCAAAAGACCAAGACTAGTTTGCCTTACCCTTCAAGACTTGCAAAAGAGAAAATTCGTGAAAAGGATGATATCCTAGCTTCAAAGTTTATGGAAATTTTCCGTAATCTTCACTTTGAGCTAAGTTTCGCGGATGCTCTCATTCATATGCCAAAGTTTGCTCCAATGTTCAAAAAGATGCTTAATAACAAAGACAAGTTAATCGAGTTAACCAAGACACCTTTGAATGAGAATTGTAGTGCGGTTGTCCTTAAAAAGCTTCCGAAAAAGCTAGGTGACCCCGGTCGATTTCTTATTCCATGTGATTTTTCGGAGTTTGATAATTGCTTAGCCCTAGCCGATTTAGGTGCTAGCATAAATCTCATGCCTCTTTCCATTTGGAAAAAGCTTGGACTCCCGGGCCTAAATGATACTAAAATGGTGTTAGAATTAGCCGACCGAACGATTTCCAAACCAACCGGTGTAGCCGAAAATGTTTTTGTCAAAGTAGGGAAGTTTTACTTTCCCGCCGACTTTGTTGTTCTTGATTTCATAGCCGATCCTCGAGTACCGTTGATACTCGGGCGACCCTTTCTTAGGACGGCTCATGCTTTAATCGATGTTTACGAAGGAGAGATAATTCTTAGGAATGATGATCAGACTTTAACCCTTAAATGTGGTGATACACCTTCTATTTCGTACAACAATTTCGAATCATTGAAGAAAGTCGATCTCATTGATGTCACGTGTGAAGAATACTCACAAGAAGTTTTAGATTTTTCCGACTCAGTTGCATATGGCAATCCGTCTCCCGGATACGATCCGATTGTTTCAAATTCTTCTCCGACACTCACTCCTTTCGAGGAAAGTGATTTTCTACTCTTTGAAGAAGCCGATGCTTTTATAGCAATCGATGATGAACCAGTTTCGCCAGTTTTCAATACTACGTACTATGATCCCGAGGGTGACATTCTCATTCTCGAAGCACTTCTCAACAGTGATCCATTACCTCCACCAAACCAAGGAGATTACTTACCCGGAATTCAAAAAGATCTTAAAGTTGTTGAACCAAAGAAGTCTTCAATCGAATATGCTGTTTCTTATGAACCAAAGAATGAACCTCCCGAGGTTGAACTTAAGGACTTACCTCCTCATCTCGAATACGCATTTTTAGCAGATAACAACAAGTTGCCTGTTATAATTGCCAAAGATTTGAGCGATGATGAAAAGACCGCTCTCATAAAGGTTCTTAAATCCCGAAAGCAAGCAATTGCTTGGAAGCTCTCTGACATTAAGGGTATAAACCCGGAATTTTGTTCTCATAAAATTCTAATGGAAGATGACTATGAACCAGCGGTCCAACATCAGAGAAGGGTTAATCCAAAAATTCATGATGTCATTAAAAAAGAGGTTGAAAAACTTCTTGACGCTGGATTGATCTACCCAATCTCGGATAGTCCTTGGGTGAGCCCAGTACACTGTGTACCAAAGAAAGGAGGAATGACCGTAGTAACCAATGATGATAACGAATTAGTACCGACAAGACTTGTAACAGGATGGAGAGTATGCATAGATTATCGTAAGTTGAACGAAGCTACAAGAAAAGACCATTTCCCTTTACCGTTCATGGATCAAATGCTTGAGAGACTCGCAGGAAATGAGTACTATTGTTTCCTCGACGGTTTCTCGGGTTATTTCCAAATTCCAATTGATCCAAATGACCAAGAAAAGACCACATTCACCTGCCCATACGGAACGTTTGCTTATCGCCGCATGCCTTTTGGTTTATGCAATGCGCCAGGCACGTTTCAAAGGTGTATGATGGCAATCTTCCATGACATGATTGAAAAGACAATGGAAGTCTTCATGGATGATTTCTCGGTTTTTGGAGATTCTTTTTCTACGTGCCTCACCAATCTAGAAAAAATGCTTAAACGGTGTGAAGACACCAACTTAGCTCTAAATTGGGAAAAAAGCCATTTCATGGTGAAAGAAGGTATCGTACTCGGACATAAGATCTCGAAGAAAGGAATTGAAGTCGACAAAGCTAAGATCGATGTGATTTCTAAGCTACATCACCCAACCACCGTTAAGGAAATTCGAAGTTTTCTAGGGCATGCTGGTTTTTACCGTAGATTCATCAAAGACTTTTCAAAGATCTCTCGACCCATGACCCTCATATTAGAGAAATAACATCCTCTTATCTTCTCGAGAGATTGCATTCTAGCTTTCAAACATTAATAAGAAGTTAGCCGAAGCTCCAACTTCTCATTGCTCACAAATTAGGGACCAACCTTTTGAAAATCATGTGTGATGCAAGTGATTATGCAATATGTGCGTGTTCTAGGGCAAAGGATTGAGATGCATATTAGGACCAATTCATATATGGCAAGTAAGACAATGACACGAAGCAGGAATCAAACTACACAACAACGGAAAAAGAGATGCTTGCAGTTGTTTACGCTTTTGAGAAGTTTCGATCATATCTAATCATGAACAAAAGTGTTGTTTACACGGACCACTCCGCATTGAAATACCTCTTCAACAAGAAAGACGCCAAAGCAAGATTGCTTAGATGGGTCTTACTTCTCCAAGAATTCGATTTTCGTAATTGATTTCCAATGGAGCTGCGCTGAAAACTATGCAGCCGATCACCTCTCTCGTCTTGAAAACCCGTATGAGAATGTTTTTGATCCTAAAGAGATTAATGAAACCTTTCCTCTTGAAACGTTGAATACGGTGACTTCTCATGATAATCAAAGTACCCCGTGGTTTGCCGATATAGCAAATTACCACGCGGGGAATTTTCTTATCAAAGGAATGTCAACCCAACAAAAGAGAAAGTTTTTCAAGGATATAAAGCATTACTTTTGGGATGATCCCTATCTCTTTCGAACATGTGCAGATCAAATCATCCGTAGATGTGTATTTGGCCAAGAAGCTCTTGAAATTCTCAAGGCTTGTCATGAAGGACCCACCGGGGGCCATCATAGTGCTAATATCACCGCTCGGAAAGTATTTGATGCCGGTTTCTTTTGGCCTATATTTTTAGGATAGCCTTACGAATTGATAAATCTTGTGATGCAATGTCAAAGACCAAGGCATTATTTTCACACTGAGATAAGATGTGCCTCAAAATGCAATCCAAGTTTGTGAAATTTTCGATGTTTAGGGTATTGATTTTATGGGACCTTTTCCGTCGTCTAGAGGTAACAAATATATTTTAGTATCTGTCGATTATCTTTCCAAATGGGTTGAAGCCAAGGCGCTCCCCACCAACGATGCTAGAGTAGTTGTCAAGTTTTTAAAATCCCTTTTCTCCCGATTTGGTGCACCTAGAGCTATCATAAGCGATCGTGGGACCCATTTTTGTAATGACAAATTTGATAAAGTTATGTCTAAATATGGTGTCACACATCGTCTTTCTACCGCTTACCACCCTCAGACTAGTGGTCAAGTCGAGGTGACGAATCGAGGTCTCAAAAGAATTTTGGAGAGGACGGTCGGAGAAAACCGTGCCTCATGGTCAGACAAGTTAGACGATGCATTGTGGGCATTCCGAACCGCTTACAAGACTCCAATCGGATGCACGCCCTACAAGTTAGTTTATGGAAAAGCGTGTCACTTACCCGTCGAACTAGAACACAAGGCATATTGGGCTCTTAAGCATGCCAACTTCGATCTCAAGACCGCGGGTGATCATCGAAAGCTTCAACTCAATGAACTTAGCGAGCTTCGTGATCAAGCTTATGAGAATTCGCTAATCTACAAGGAGAAGACAAAGAAACTTCACGATTCCAAGATAAAGAACCGAATCTTCAATGTTGGTGATCATGTCTTGCTTTTCAACTCCCGATTAAAGATTTTCTCCGGAAAGCTCAAGTCCCGATGGTCCGGTCCTTTCACTATTACCGAAGTTTTTCCTTATGGCACAGCCAAATTGTCTCATCCCGATGGTTCTAATTTCAAAGTCAACTGCCACCGTCTTAAGCATTACTATGGAGGGGATACACCACCATTGGTTATCCCGGATCTCCAAACTTTCCCTAAGGACAACTAAATTCAGGGATCGAGTCGAGCTTGCGACTCGGTGACCAAAAACAAGCCGCTTCGTGGGAGTTCACCCCATGCTTATCCTTTCTATTTTCTTTCTATTTTTTATCTAATGTGTTGTGTTGAGAGAGGCTTGTACTCTTTCCGATTTCTCGATGTTTGTTGCTTGTTTGTTGTGATTTTTGTAGGATCGAACCAACAAATTCTTTGAAGCCTCTCGTGTCCGGTTGATTTGTCCCGTTCTACTCGAGCTTCTCATCCTTTGTGTGAAATTAGTTTGGGGAGATCCGATATCCTTTCATCTTATCGATTCACGTTTATCTTTGCATAATTTATAAACGGCTTAGATTTTCGTAGAGACCCGACTTTAAACATTGAGGACAATGTTTCGTTTTAGTTTGGGGAGGGAATCTATCGATTTGATGTTGCTTGCTTATTGTTTTGTTCTCACGTACCCGTTTTCCCACAAAAATAGCAAAAAATTTAAATTTTAAATTTTTAGTCATGTAAAAAAAATGTTAAGACAAAAATGTAGGTTTTCCGTTGGTAAGAATAAGAAGTAATTTTTGACCCGATCGTACGTGTAAATTACACATATCCGTTAATACCTAAAATAACCCAATTAAACCCAAAACAGACCAAAAATGGCAAAAATATGCTTGTATTTGTATTTTGTGTGTGCAGGTACGGATATATCAGAAATCACAAGAAAACTATCAAAATCAAGCAAACACAGACACGAGAACGGAAGAGTGTACAAAAGCCGAAAGCCAAAGCTAGAAAAAGTCAAATCTACAATCAACTCCAGTCAATCTTGGTCAACAAAAGTCAACAAGACCCAAAGTGTTTCAAAATAACCCCTCGACTTTCACAAAAGTC
>BQNB010092332.1:0-14314 GCA_026074375.1 Tanacetum coccineum | reverse complement strand
TCTCGGAATGGCCTAAAATCAAAGAAGGCTATGGACTCTATCACGTGTACTTGATGTACATTCTAGTGTATCTACTCCTTCCCCCTTGCTGGTTTCGATACCTCGGAATCAGCAAAACCTTGTACGCACATATACTTGAGATCGTGTCTGAAGAATTATAAAGCTTAAATCTATCTTGTGAGAATTAACTTCAAGGCATTTAAAACTATGAAAGTATTTCCAAGCATTCCTAAGTCTTTTACAAACTCTAAGGTATTGGCAATATTGATTGTCTGTAGTTTAAAGCCTGAATTCACTAAGTCTCAAAGTGCAAATAAGTCCATAAAGTTTTAAACACATGACATCTAAAGCTCTTGTAGTTAATATAAATTAACTCCCCTTGAAATTGTTATCCGTCATTATCAAAAAACTTTATCCGTTTATTCTGTGACTTATTCTAAAAGACCGTTTTAAAAGATATATTTGTTGACTCTTTCTTCCCCCTTAAATAATGATCCATTTTCTATTTAAAGAGCTATAGTCATTGTTTGAGTGGTTTAATTGTCTTTGAAAATCTTTTTATGATTACTGAAAACACTAATTCATTGTGAAGACAACTTTTTACTAATAAAAATAAGATTTCTCTTATTTTGACACATAAGCGCACTGACACGTACACTTATGGAATAAGGAAGCACGGGTTGTGATGCAAAGTAATCACAAGCCTTTGCATGGTCATAAAGTAGCAATCCCCGAGATAAAATCCCGTTGAGAGGTACCTTCTTTTTGAAATACTTGCCTTTTAAGATGAAGACCGGGTTGACTATCTGAAAATAATAGCAAGCCATATGGAAGTTTTTGAAAACCATTAGAAACTTTTGCTCGAACTTCATTACAGCTCGATCATTTGTTGACTGACATTTCTAAGACCGTAAATGTATCGATTTTCAGAAGACTGCCATTTGAAACTTCTTTTTGTATTTTTCTCATTTTTTAATTTTGTATTTTTGTTTTTGAAAAATTTATATAAAAAGAAAATATTTTGGTTTTTCTGATTATATATATACATATGATACAAATATGCAAATAGGTACCTACCACTATTCGCACAACGTCATCATGCCAACCTTTTCAGAGTCTCCGCGTAAAAAACTTCGCATACCGCCAGCTTGTTGATTAGAAATTCAATCTTTCTCGTCCAAGAGCTTAGTGAAATGTCTGCCAATGATTCCCAATATTGACAAAGTAAAGACGAATCACAAAAAAAACCATTTCACATGCTCGTTGATGAAGTGAAATAATCTATGTCTATATGCTTGGATCTGGAATGTTGAACGTTGTTGCAGCATAAGGCAATAGCGCTTTTGTTATCACAATACATTGGAATTTTATTGAATCCAAAGGACTTGAGCACAACAACCGGACAAAGCAATATATTCAGCTTCCGTACTGGATATCGCAACGCTTTTCTGCCTTTTAGACGACCAGCTCACAAGTCTATCACCCAAAAGTTGTATACTACCAGATGTGCTACGGCGTGTATCTTGACAACCAGCATGATCCGCATCTGCAAATGCTGTTAGTGCAATGGAAGAATCCTTTGGATACCAAAGTCCCCGATGTACGGTTCCTTTTTAGATAACCTGATAAGATCCATTTTACAGTGACCGCATTTAATTGCTTGTTTCGGTTAGGCCAAGCCTGATACCAAAATAGAGCACACATGCATATAGCAAATTGGTAGGTCAAGCGTCTACTGCTATAAGTAAAGGATGGTGCAATCATACCACGATAGTGTGACGGATCTACATCTTTCCCTTCTTTATCCTCATCCAGTTTGGATTTCTCCACCATGGGAGTATCCACTGGGTCACAAGATTCAAAGCCATATTTCTTTAGTGATTCAAGAGCATATTTAGATTGGTTTATGAAGATGCCTCTGGACTTGAAAATCTATAGTCCTAAGAAAATAAATTTTACCCATCATCGACACTTGAATTTGAACACATGATTTTACACACTAGCAAATAGATCACAAAGTTCATGAGTAGATCCAGCAAAGATAATGTCATCAGACATATATTTGTACCAGTAGTAGTTCCTTGCCTTCTCTACAGATGAACATAGTAGGATCCACTGAGCCTTTTGAGAAGTCATTGGATATCAGGAATGAAGACAACATATCATACCACCCGTGGACTTATTTTTCACAACCCATAAAGACTTTCTTTACTTGGTACAACCTAGTTAGGTTGTCTGGACACACACACACACACACACACAAATTGCTAACATAAACCTCTTCCCATAGATTACCATTCAGAAACGCAGTCTTCACATCCATTTGATAGACTACCATGTTCATATGAGCAGCAAACGCCAGAAAAATTCGTATAGCCACACACACACACACACACACACAACGAAGGACTCTTCAAAATCGATTCCCTCTTCTTGACGATAACCACGAGCAACCACGACCTTGTTTTTTAGAATACCATCCAACTCATCAAGCTTAACCTTATAAGATCCACTTTATAGGTGGTGGTAGGTTACAAAGCTTTATCAGAGAGGAACACTTCCCAAACTTAAGATGTTCAAAATTCATGAAGTTTTCCTTTTGCATAACTTCAATCCCAACATGCTTAGTTAATGCGTCTCTTTTGTAGTTCTTAGGTTCAAATGATGTGAGAAAGCATCATAGTAGCAGAATAAGGCTTGTTCATGGATTTGTAGTCGTGTGGAAACTGGTCCTGTTCGAAGATCACACGATTAATTCTCAAGTGAATTACCTTAGTCCATTTGCTATTGTGTGCAGAAACTTGGTGATCAGAGGCACATTGTATGATTTTAATCATCCATGGATAGATTGGCTAATAACTTCGGAATTGGAATACCCAAAGTACGGATCATTACCCATATGTGCAACTTCATATCAAGATTATCTTCTTCAACATTCATGAGAAATAATAGGTGTTGGGGGAGGGGTCACGTATGGGTATGAAGTTACTTGGTGATAGTGCATCTTGATCAACATGTAGTTGGGGAAGGTGAGCCTTGATACCAGCATGTTCAGGTGCAACTACTTCAAGAATAGGAGCAATGGACTATCTGGTGCTATATATCAATATAAGGTGGGTATTAAGACTCACAAACTGAGGTTGAAACAACAAATCCCAATCAGATCCAATGGTACAAAATGTGTTGATGGAGAGGTTTGCACGAGTCCCTGAAATAATTGTTTCAGCAGATCGAATAAGCTTCATAATAGCTTATTCATTAAGTTTGAGCTTATATAGTTGAAACCAGATCCAGTTTAAATAGTTTGTTGAGTTTGCGATTAAGCTCTAAAAAGCTTAACTCGTCTTGTCGTATTAATCTTAGTTTCATTTGTTGTTTCGATTAGAGCTTACTCGACTTATAAAAAACTGATCTTAGTTTTCTTATTAATTCGGTAAATGCTTATTTTGTTTAGATATGTCTTAGTTGGATAGATTACTCTCAAGTGCTTATTCGTCTTATAGTTTTAGTTTTAGTTGAGCTTAATGTTTGGTTGGTGCTTATTTTGGTTAGATCTCATCTAATTTTAATAGATCTAATTTAGATTCGTGTTTATCCTGTTTAGACCTAAGAGTTCATTAAGGTTTCGGGTTGCTTAAATGATGATTTTGATTATTCGGTTCTAGATAAGATTTTTCGGTTTAGCTTATTAAGTAGCAAAATTTTGAATAATCAAAATAAGTGTAAGATTGTTTAGTCAAATTAATTTTGAAAGGCTTAGTCAAATTAGTAGTTAACGGGTAGGAATTCATGTGTGACAATTAGAATTGTGTTTATGAGTTAATCGGACTTAGGCCCATTCGTTAAGTCCACATTAATCTTAGCCCGATTTTGTTTTTCAGTTGGTCAATTTGTGCTATCAAAATTAAGTTAGAAAGAGTTTAGTAAAATAGAAATGATATAAACTGTGTATTTCTAACAGTTTGTGTTTTTTTTATTTGGTGACGAATCCAATTCAACTCATGAGGCGCGGAGCTTACGGGTTTAGTAAGCTAGAAAGAATTTAAATATTTTCTCTAACTTATTAGACCGGGTGGTTATCGTTTATTTGCGGCTCTTCAATTCGGTTCTATTTTCTATAATTTTTTAATTAATTAATGTAGATTTATTTTATCGTTTTATAATATGTTTGCCTATTTGATTTTTGTCATGCTTAGTGTAGACTTATTTTTATCTTTTGATGTTATAACGTTTGTCATGTTTAGTTAGTTGATTTATTTGCTCATTTAGTGTTTAGAAACTAGTGCGGATTTAAAATATGATTAGAGATTATTAAATTGCGACATTTATTTAGATTAAAGTTTTAAAAAAAATAAAAAATAATAATAAAAAAAAAATTAAAAAAAATAAAAATAAAAAATAAAAAATAAAAATAATTTCTTTTAATATAGTATTTATTTTTAGAAGTTTGCATGTTTATAATTGAATTTATTATGCTTGCTTATTTGTCTCGTTTTAAATACTCCTTTTTTTTAATGTTTTACATGTTTAAATGTTTTTATTGCTTTGCTCGTTTTTATGTTTTTATTAACATTATTCATATGTCAAGTAGGATTAGGATCCCAAATCAAAATCATTTTTAAAACATTCAAAATGCGCATTTCACGGAACTTAACGATTTTCAATTCACGATTGTCGATGGGAAAAACGGATCCTGGAGTTTTTGAGACTAACTTTGATTAAAAGTTTGTTTCTAGAACCCGACGGAAAATACTATCTATACTATCAAAATGGCGCCGTTGCCGGGGAGAGGTGTAGCGATTTTTACGAGATTGTTTGTGTTCGAGCCTTGAAGAACCTTCCCTGTGAAGTTATTTTTCTTTATAAAAATATAAAAATACAAAAATATTTTTTATTTTCTTTTATTAGTATATAAAAGCAAGAAAAATCTAAAAAAAATAATTTAAAAATAAAAACATTGTCCATAAAAAGAAATAAAAGTTACAAAGTTGGTAAAAGAACACCAACAAATAATACCTTCAATTGAGGTATTATCCATAATAAGTTCCCAACTCGAATAAAAGATTCAAAAACTTGCCTTTTGTGTCACTTGCGATATACGGCTCACCTTTGAAAGTTAAACACTTTTAGAGAGCTACCGTGAAGCTTGTTGATTATTAGGTTTAAGTTATTCGATCTCGTTTTGTCCTTTAATAAAATATATTGTCTAAAAAAAAAACCTAAAAACCCAAAAATAATCTTCTTTTTGTTCTTATCCATTTAATTCTTTTCTTAACCCTCTAAATTGTTTAATTCTTTCTTATGACGTCATTTAACCAACGTGAGTGTACGGGATGTGGACAACCATGTGATGGCTTTTATTGTTATATATGTACATGTTCGCAGTGTGGTGTTAATCTTCTACTTGGAACTTGTTTAAATTGCACTTATGGTGATGGAAAGCCAGTTATTTGTTGTGGGTGTGAAGGCCCGTTAAGAGGAGGATTTTGTTTATTTTGCGCTTCAAGAAATGGAAATTCATTCGATTATAACCCAAATCCAAACTCGTTCAATGAATCTCAAAAATTTTCCGACTACCCTCCACAACCCCGGTACGAGACGAATTTTTGTGAGTTATGTGGAAACAATGCTCATTTTGGTTACGATTGTCCAACACAAGTTCCGTTTAATTCTAATCCGGACCCTTGTTACAATCAAAACTTCGATAATAATTTTCCACTAACTTCACCAAGTTTTCCACAACAATACCTTTGTTGTGAAAATATAATTGTCCTCCAAAAGTTCCAAATCCGGAACCATGCAACAATCAAACCGTTGATGAGCTCCCACAAACTTTGCCAAGTTTCGATCCGACATGCTATTCTGGAGATGGAAATTCATTCACTTATGATTCCACTCCTAATTTTGTCAATGATTCTCCTAACGTTTTTAACCCACCTCCACAACCCCAATACGTGTCATACTCTTGTGAGTTATGTGGGAACGATTCTCATTACGGTTACGGGGGGGGGGGATTTGTTTAATTCCACCTCAAGTCCCGTTTATGCCTCTACAATCAGGACCCGTGTATCAATCAAAACTTTGATTATTTTCCACAAACTTCATCGAGTTTTCAACAACAATATTTTTGTTGTGAAAATTACGGGGGTCCTCATGAGACTTTTCAATGTCAACCGATGAATGAAGACTATTATCATGAGCAAAATTCTTGCTATGATTCTAATTCTTTCGGCTTTGACCAATTTCAACTCCCATGATATACCGTCAATCATCCAATCTTCAATGCTCAAAATGAGCTTTTCAATTCTCAAAATAAGCTTATGGAGCAAATGACATCCATTGACTTTGATATCCTTTCCTGCACGTTGAGACACAAAAACACACATATTTCCATCTTTTGGCATATTTTTGGCTTTTATTGGTGAAATCCTGGGTAATTTATGTATACAATTTAACACTTATTAATTGTCCAAGCTGAAATCGTCCTATTTTGTACGACAATGACGATGATGAGTATACTATTATATATAGTAAGCCTAAAGCAATCACACCCGACCTACCAATCGAGGAACCCGATAACTCTCTCATAATGGGGGACGAGTATCTTGACACTATTCCTAGTGTTGAGGAGCTTGTCCCAATCCCAAGTAAGTTCGAGGGTATTTCCGAAGATACGTGTGATGTGCCCGTTTGTGAAGATCCTTCCACTTTTGATGCTTTGAACGATCATTCTGAGATTTTATCCGATCCAAACGATGATGGTACTTCGAGTGATGACGATGATTTTGAGGACATCGAGTACGTTAGCTTAGAGGAGGTGAATGATGTTGATCAAGAAGAGAAAGAGTTTGATTTAGAAGATATTCTTCAAATCCAAGACGTTATTCTTCGTGAGAAATTGTTGAACATTAATCGTCTTATTGCTAATATCGAATCTTTGAATGATAACTCCACTCCTAATTGTGTGCTCAAGTCTACTTCTCCATTTCCTATCCCCGATAGTAACTCTTTCTTTGAGAAGTCCGATACTTCTCTCTCTTATTCGGATAATTCTTTACCCGAATTCGAGTCGTTTAGCGATCATACGGAAGAAACGAGTAGTGGCAGTACCACTACTCATGCTAATAACTCTCTTCCCGAGTATGATTCGTTTCATTTTGAGATTGAGCCCGATCAGGGTGGGTTGACTAGCATTGTTATGGAAGATATTTTGGGAGAACCTCGTGTTCATGTGCCTAATGTGTTACCCACCCATCCCACCCTTTTGATAGATTCGGACCTCATTATCCGAACCTTCCTTCCTTATTTCACTTATCCGGTGATTTCTTATTTTCTTTTCTCTTCCGGGAATGAAGACACAATTTTTGACCCCGGCATTTCCACTTTTCATTTTTCTTCTCTTAAGCCGGTGGCATATGAAAATCCGATGGTGATTTTTCTATTCTTCTGTTTCTGCCCCAAGGACAAAGGAATTCGGGGGGAGTCAAGCTAGAGACTCGCACAAAAACAAGCGCTTCTCGGGAGGCAACCCGTGTCTTTTCTTCTTTCTATTTTCTTTTCTTAATAAATAAGCGTGTGATTTTATAGCCTAAGTGTGGGGGCGTGCTTCTTTCTTTGGTTTGTGTATTGTTTTTGCTTGCAGGATTCCTTAAGATCATGAAGACCCGTGCTCGTTTTCAATCCTCCAATCGTCCGGTCTTCGATCTTTGCTTATTTTGGAATCCTTAATCCTGATCATGAATATTATTGTGCTTCCCTTTTCACACTTGGAATTTTTTGCATTTGCCTTTTTCGTTCCTAAGTGTGGGGGTAAAACCCGATATTTTTGAACATTGAGGCCAATGTTCCATTCTAAGTGTGGGGGGGATTTCTATCGAAATGTGATCATACCTGTGCCTTGCTGTGTCCCGCGCAACCCCATTTTGACCAAAATTTTAAAATTTTTATTGTTTTATTTTGAAAAAAAATGATTAAAATATAAATATATAGTAATAAGTAGGCCCGTAGAATTAGGTAGCTTTTGATTTGACCGAGTTTAAAACTCTAGCTTTCCCCTTAGCTTTTTAGACTTAGCGTTTGCTTAACTTTAAAATTTTGCAAAGAACAAAAAATGATAGTGTTAAGTAGAAGTTGGATGCTAAACAAGGATTATTTGGAAATCTTAAGAGCTCATGTATGTAATTTGTCGCTTTTCCTCCCGTAAGCTTCTAATTTGACTAATAATACGTGCTATCTTTGAAAATTAGACTTAAATCAACTATTTTTGAATAAAGAATGTAGTCGATATCAATAAATTTAGTCTTAGTTCAAATTTATATTTAAATTTTCTAAAAATGTATTTTCTCTTCGCGATTAATGTTGCAAATAAATAAATAAATAATTAATAAGTAGAATAAATATCTTCGCCAGATTACTTCATCTTGTCGGAGGCGTGGCCGATGTTGAAGTCTTCATATAAGGTGGGGGCCGGTGTCATAATAAGTAGAATAACCTCTTGTCGACTCGCTATCGATGTGGCTTCGAGATAAAAGGCACCGGTGATATATTATGATTATAGCAAAAAAAAAAAAATTTTAAAACTGTGGGCTGATAAAAGTTTACTGCATCTTGCCGGCTCACAACCGATGTTGCAGTCTTCTAAATAAGGCACATAGTAATAATCCGAGACTGATAAAAGTTTGCTGCATCTTGCCGGCTCACAACCGATGTTGCAGCCTTCTAAAAGGTCGAGGAAATTACCGAGGTCGAAATATGTTTGCTGCATCTTGCCGGCTCACAACTGATGTTGCAGCCTTCTAAAGGACCGAGGTTTAATAATGTTGCAATAATAATAAGTATAAAGCCAAATTTCGACTCCGGGGTTATCTAAATAAAGCCTCCGTCTCTGGACTCGTAGTTGAGTTGTTTCGGATGAAATAAAAAGGATAACCCCTAAATCATGCGAAATTAGAACCTTAATGTGGACCTTATTCTCACCATATCGTCTCTTTAGGAAAGGATTTCAAACTAATTGTGGTCTAAACCGGGTTTACTTTATATTAATAAGGGCATAATTTATTTGTCACCAATAATAAAAAAATCCTTAGAGGAAATTAGGAATAAGGGAGCGAAAAGTAGCTGCGTTTACACAATTAACATTTATGAGTAGTGTTAGCATCTAATCTTATATTTAACTATGATTTCGTTTAAGCTTGGTTTGGGGATCGTGAAAAATCGAGGATGACGAACTCCCGTTCTTAAAGCTTTTTAAATAATGTTATTTAATTCTTATCTTAGTTTTTATTATTATTAAATAACTGGTTAAAACGGGAGCGCTTTCGAGATAAATGATTTTTGAACCTTTTTAATGGACATTTTCTGTTCTTGTTTGATTATGAGGAGTCATAGGTTAAAAGGGGATTTAATAATTTATTTCCGAGCGTGTTTTATTTACATTGCGTGTGGGACCAGCAATAGTTTAGTGTAGGGGAATCTGATGTGTGCTAAAACACACATTATTTATAACCCGAAAAACACTATTAAACGGACTAAAAATACTAAAATATGCTTAATTATATTGCAAATATGTTTGTTTGGTATTTTTATGTCTTGCAGGTAAAAATGATTGAAAACGGAGCAAAAACAGGTATTTACGGGTTCGTTTCGATCAAGAGTGCTCAAATATCAAGACGAAGTCGTTAATATTTCCCGAGCATGCCAATGAAAAGAGCACGAGAAATCGAGTCGGACGGTGCCTTCACTTCTTATTGGGCCGGCCCGACGCCTTTTATATGGGTCGGACCGACCCGTATTTATTATAAGTTTATTATTCTACAGCAGCTACATTTGAATGATCCAGCCTATAAGAAACACGGCCCAACCAGGCCCAAGTCCAGGAAATGAAATAACAGCCCGACTCCCTTTGCTCTGGCCCAGGAAACAAATGAAAGACTCGGCCCAGGTGGCAAGTCCAAACATGATGGAAGGCCCATTTCCTTTGGCTTAATTCTAACGCAGTATCAAGTTATAATAGATGGGGTAGCAGCAGACGAATATTGAATCTTATCTTTCACCTTTTTTTTGTATTTTTTTAGAGGAGAAATAGCAGTAAGGTAGGAGTAGGTTTAAGGTTGAAAAATTTTCAATTTGGATAGATCAGCCGACATTATGTTAACACAGCAAACCAAACCACCAATCAGTTTCTATGTAGAGGTTTTATTATTTTGTTAAGTTTGAATTTTAGAGTAGCAATCAAAAGCATTTTTCCTTTCTTTCATTATTTTATCTAATGCATTTTAGTATCAAAATTATGAAAATTCTCTTTCGCTTTTAAATTTTAGCTACTGTCTTCCTTTTTATAATTTTGTAGCAGTTATCTTTATTTTAACAACTAAATCATTGTAAAATCATTTATTAGTGATTTGGTGTTACTTCACTTTCGTTAAGTTGTTGCTAGCCCCTTTCAATCTCTACATACCTGTTTTAGCCAATGATATGGTTTCAATTTCTTTTGTCAGATCGTCACTTCGTCAAAATATAGAGTTAGTCATGCTTTACTTTATAATTTTGTTCTAAAATCTAGTTGTTAATCAAGGTTCTTATTTAGTGGAAATTTAAAGGGTGGTTAGTGGTGACTAAAAAAATGGTTATGGAGCAATCAAAGGAGTTATGGGTAAATAGCTTGGATATGGGACTTTTGGTATTGTCGAAATTTATCGCATCATATCGCTCTTTAACCCGAATTTGGTGACTTCTAATCTCTTTTCAATAATTTTTTTTACTTATCTATTTTAATGTTTATTGCCATGTTTAGCTTAGTCATTTTTATTGTTGCTTTACTAGTTGCTCGTAGCGTAGTTATGCTTATTATTGTTAGAGTAGTTTCCATGTTTAGCGAGTAGTTGGTTTTATTTTCTATCATTTTTCAATCAATTAGTTTTGCTTTGCTTATTTTATCATTATGCGTAGTGAGTAGTTTAACTTGTGTTTGCTAAGTGATTAGTGATTTGGAATTTAAGTGCGGTTTTAAAAAGGTTTAAAAAATTAATAGTCAATTTACATACCGTCATTTACTTTTAATGCAATTTAAATACTTGTCATTTATTTTAAAAAGCATTTTACTTTACTTGTCATTTAATTTCTTAAAACTTGTTTTTTTTAGATTTTAATTCGTTAAACCTAAGCCCGCACTTAAGGAACATTTTACTTCACATAGCAAGCATATTTGTCATTTATATATTTTAGATCAATTTTAGTTTAATCTTTTAGTTTTTAATCTTAGAATTAATATTAGTTTAATTTTTAGTATAAAAATAGTTTAAAACCAAAACCAAAAACTTGAATGACAATCAAGCTCGATTTACAACTTGAACGTAGATTTCCATTCATCTCTCGCCGAGGAAAACGATACCCGTGTTGATTACTTATTATTCTTTCCTAAGAATAATTTGTATGATACTTAGCTTGCATATACGTATATGTATTTTATAAATATATATATTATATATCTGAGGGTTTATTTGATAAGCGCGTGTGACAACGAACCGATATCAGCATCCCTTTGACAATACGAGTGAGTTGATATCTACTTCTTTTTTTTGGTAATAAACATGAATTTGCAAGTCCGAGCCAAACCAAATAACTTTTCATTTGAAATGGATGAGTTTTTAAATCTGCAAGACAAGATTGGTAAGAAATTCTTTAAATTGTAGTGTTCCTAAATATAGTGCAGGTTGTTAACTTTCATATTAGGAGGAAATATGTGGAGGAGGGTCATTATGTTGGCCTTTGCTTTAGGTTACATGTTTGAATAATCATCAAGTTTTTTCTATGCTATTGGTGGTGTTGGAAACACAAAAAGTGTCGGTCACTTCCAAGTTGTAATAGGTCTTAGCTCGTAGATTGTGTCATGTTAAGTATAGAAGCTAATCCGGCCTAAGGCCCATGGGAAGCCCATCATAGCCCATGGGCCGGCCATCATGTAACTATATAAGCCCTCTCCTAGCCTTGGAGAGGGGTTGGTTGTTTCATTTCTTCCATATTTCCACATAGTAATAATATCATCCATTCCATCACTTTCTCTATCTAAACATCACAACCCACATCTCTCTCTTGTCTGTTTAGGATCATAAGATTAACATGTTTCCTTTCAATTGGTATCAAGAGCCATGAGTGGTGTTGTTTAGTTTTTGTGTTAATCTTGTGATTTTGTGTTCAAAAATCTTTAATAAAGAACAAAATTTTTTGATTCCAAAATTTTGGCGTAAAAATCTTAACGTTTTCATTTTTATAGTATCCTATAGGTTAGTAACACTAGTTGTACAAGAATTTTTTGCTAAAAACCATTCAAAAATGTGTTTTTTTAGTTTTGAAAATTTGAGTTTCGTACTAGTTGGAACCGAACGATAACAAACCAAGACACAATATTCAAGAGAACCCGAACTAGCTCAGTTATATGGGAACCGATACTAGATCTCTTAGGCAACCGAACGAGTTGTCAGTTTCAAGAACCGAACTAGTTATCTGTGTTGGAACCGAACCTAGACCTCCTGTCAGTTGGAACCGAACGAGTGCTTACCTAGTTAAACCGAACGAGGTTTCACACAAGTTAGAACCGAACGATTATCGAAACTAGATCCGAACGAGGTTTACTCAAAGCGGAGCCGAACAGCATAATAGTTTGACAACCGAACTCGATAACCGAACAAGCAGAGCCGAAACCAGCTAACCGAACTAGTTGTATCATTGTCATACCGAACTGAGTCAATTCCATCAAGACACACTAACTTCAAATTTTCTAAAATTTAACGGTTATTTCGTTGACTTGTTAAAAAATCCCCCCTTTCCCGTGAAACATTAACTTGTTTTTCTCCGGTTTTGTCGAGAATTGTTAATCCCTGTGTAATTTCATTCCAAGAACTTTACAATCACAATAACAAACACGAATTTCTTCCTACCACCAGATCGATCAATTTGTAATCTTTAGATACACAAAGACACTCTTGCCGATAAGGTGACTGTTCCTTTATAGGAGGAGACAACAAACCACCCCCCCAATGCTTGAAAAACACTTGTATGATCTTGAAGAGCCGAATGAACTGTATATGCTGAATAGACCTCATGGAAGAATGATTCTTTCCTCTGTTGAAAAAGGACCACTCGTTTGGCCTTCAATCACTGAGGATGGAGTAACAAGGCTTAAGGAATATATTGAACTGACTCCCGTTGAAGCCATTCAAGCTGGATTGTGACATCAAAGCAAATAAACATCATTCTTCAAGCCTTACAACAGAAATTATGCTCTTTGAGTCAACATCGTTTTGCAAAAGATCCTATGGGAGGAAGATTAAACTGCTAATATGCAAGGATACGTCGATTAACCAAACTAGAACGAGAATGTAAGCTGTATGATGAATTCGATAAGTCACTTACAAGAAAGGAAGACAGTTCGTTTACATGAGTACTACTTGAGGTTCACAACATCTGTTACCTCAGTGAAATGAACATCTACAAGATGGCCGATTGGAGCAATTTCAAGTTTAACGACCAAGAGTTTTTAAACACTCTTCCTAATGAATGGAGCAAATTTGTTACTGATGTTAAATTGGTCAAAGACTTGCATACTACCAATCTTGATCAGCTTCATGCTTACCTGCAACAACATGAAAGACACGCAAATGAAGTTCGTTTGATGCATGAACGTAATTCCGATCCTCTTGCTTTAGTTGTATCTCACCATTTACCTCCGTCAACTTATCAATCTCATCTACACACTCTTCCGAACTCTCAACTTCAAAATCATGTTTCACCATATCCGTCTTCACAGTTTGTAACACCTTATCAGACTCAACAATTCATAACCAGTCAATCAACACCTCTTTTAATCACTCATCCATCAAATGAGTACCAATCCTCAGGTCACCACAATGTTTATTCTCCACAATCATCCATCCCATAATTGGAATATGCTCCCACAACTTACCAACATCAAAAATCTAGATTTTCCCAACCAGACTCCGGTCTAATTGTTCCAGTGTTCCAGAAAGGAGATGATCCAATTGATGCGATCAATCACATGATGTCATTCTTAACTGCTGTTGTCACATCTCGGTATCCTACTACCAACAACCAGCTAAGGAATTCGTCAAACCCAAGCTACCATTTATGATGGAAAAGTGACTATGCAACCAGTTCAAGGGAGACAAAATACTTATGCTGCTGGAACAATGAGAAAATACACTCCTGGATCAAGTGGAAGCAACACAGGGAAACAATGGACTGTCATCTGTTACAATTGCAAATGGGAGGGTCATATTGCCAAGCAGTGCACTATGCC
>BQNB010092331.1:0-13443 GCA_026074375.1 Tanacetum coccineum | reverse complement strand
TACTCTTCCTGCTTTCAGCGAGCTTACTCGTTGTTTCTTTGATGATGTTATTCAACAACCCGTGAGCATCTTTCTTTTCCTGCTCACCTTGACGATGCTTCAAAACAACACTCTTACGCCCCAACCTTTCCCCATCTGAACTTCAACTTTACCCCCTTATCATCTGTGTCTTCGAAAATTACCCCTCTGCCCTTTGTTCGGACTTTGTCCTGAACCCCTACAGTAGTTTCCATTTCATCATTCTGTGAGGCAGCAGCCTCTTTTTCATTATCACAACGCTTAACAAAACTTGATCACATATTAATACCTTTATTTGCTGAAGGGCTCGTATAAATAATGTTCGTGGGTTTGAGCTAATGAAGGAATTACGAGTATTTGTTTATGGGTTTTTGTTTTGTTACTTGGTGTGTTTATTTTCTACGTGTGACAAGATTATTTAGAGATATGACTAGGAAGGGGCTGGTAAATGAAGATTTCTTAACCGCATAGGATTATTTTCTGCAAGACCTCGTCCCCCGACAAACCTCGAACCGCAAAAAAAAAACCAAATTAGACACGGGAAGCTCCCAAATGGCGTACTAGATGAGGAAGTAAAAAGACTTAGCAATAATGGAGTGTAAGGAATTGGAATTTCTGATGTGGATCTTTAATGGCCGAACAACATACGAATTAAAAGATCAATTTTATCGATAGAACTGTTGGAATTAGTAGACATTAAGATCATATTAACTATTAATAAATATGAGCACGCAGCGGAAGACTAGCACGTAAGATCATTCACATAGTCATATAAATTAACATAATAATAATAAAAGAAAAGCATACCTTTTAGCAAATCTTGAATTAATAAATCTTGAATAATAAAAGAAAAGCATACCTTCTTCCTACGCGCTTCAACATATCCTGTAGAGGTATTGATCTTGATACTTTGTTTTGCCCATCTTGTCACTTGGCTCCTGAAACTGCAAGACATATCTTTTTCTGTTGCTCGTTAGTTAAAGATCTTTACAAACGCATAGCTCGATGGTGAGATATAAACTTGATGGAAGTCTCACCTTATGAAGATTGGTGGGATTGGTTTTCCAATCTTCGCTTACAACACAAAGCTAAGATGCTACTTGAGGGCGTTTTCTACACTACGTGGTGGATGATATGGAATTTTCGGAACAAAAGCATTTTTGATTCTCCGCAGCCTAAAGCTCTCTTGTTTGATGATATTTTAGCTTTTTCTTTTACTTGGTGTAGAGCTAGATGTAAAGGCAACTTTAGTTGGATAGACTGGCTTAAGAATCCATCTCTTATTTCCTTGTAATCTTTTTCTAGCTTCTTGCTAGTCCGTTAATAAAATCGTTGTTCAAAAAAAAAGTTTGGTCAAATGTTCACTTAAGTTACTATTGTTTTTTTTGTTACAAATAGGTTACTCAAGTTTGGCCAAGTATACGGTTGACTTTTTTTAAGGGTCAGCAAGCCTAATTTGTAAAAGGTTCAGTAACCCAAATAATAAACTCGTATACTTGAGTAACCTCTTTGTAAACTGTTTAAAGGTTCAGTAACCCAAATATTAAACCCTTATACTTGAGTAACCTATCTGTAACAAAAAAAAACAATAGTAACTTAGGTGAACATTTGACCAAACTTTAGTAATTTTTTTGTGTATTAACCCTAAAATATGATGTTTAAAAGTTTGAGTTCCGAATATTTTAATGACTATTGTCTGAAAATATATATTACTTGACTTTTTGAATTTCGTTATTCTATGAATCGATTCTGATTCGATAGCCAAAAATACATTAATCAATACATAAAATAATCGAAATTTAAAAAGTTAATTAGACAGTCTTATTTAAACGATGCTACATACACTTCTAGAAAATGACGAATGATATCATTTTCAAACCCTTATGCCTTAACTTAACAATAAGATTTTGATCAATTATCGCAAATTTACCATTAAACAATCTACCAATAGCGCCATTGAAATTTGCAATACTTTTTTAATATGTTATTGTTGAAGTTTGATAAAAACGATCGGTGGCCGAGTGACAACTCCCCCACTTACTTTTATGCCTTTTTAGTATTTTACATCTAACCTTACGCAAAGGTCAACACAAATTATACATATGTTTTCATCACTATCTCATTGATATTTGATAGCATTGGTTCATTTACTAATTATATGCCTTAAGGATCCCGTAATGCATCGGTCGTTCATGTCGGTCGACCTCTTGGGCGACGTGTTTTATGTGTTGCAGCCCTTCATGGGCGACACATCTTAGGAAAAAGAAAGAGAACTCAATCGTTATAAAGATGAGTCGTTGGAAGGCATGACACAAATAACAAACACCCCAACATCCACTTTAGACAAAAAAAATGATGTCATGGATCATCTCATTACGACCGGTTGGTAATTGGTCATTAAGTTGTTGTAGAGAGATAAAAGTGATGTGACATTTGCATCCTTGATATGGAGTTGGTCACCATTACGGGTAACCTGTTTTATCAAATACTGGCATATCACTTAGATATGGTTTACGTAATTTTATTGGGTAGTGATTTTTTTTTGTATAAGATTCAACTAACATGTACATGTTGGCACACGATCGATGACTCGTTTTGATTGTTCAAATCTCTTTGCTTGGTTTTCACATGAAGGTAAATGTTTATTCCCCTCGATCTATTGTGTGGTGGTATGACTAGGCTAGAAAGGTTTAAGGGTTGTTATGTTTACTTACCTAACATTCTAATTTCCAAAAGTGGAATGAAACCTGCAAATATGTTTAAGGATACTCAGAATAAAAGCGAGTATTTATTACTCAACGTAGATATAGAACTTCATAAATGCAGTTATAAATATTACTTCCAAGATACAGATATTCAATCATTTTTGTATCAACCATCATCTATTATGTCTATGAAAAGTTCAAAACGCTTGTGCGATAATTTGAACCCTAATTTTAAATCAGGAAGACGTAAGCAGTTCCTACTTTTTATGTACGCGTGTAGGGTTTCGACTATTTACATCCTACTTTTTTTACATCTGACGAGATTGAATATTGTTGTTATTGTATGTAGCTTAGGTTCAGTTCCATGAGTTATACATCATAAACTTTTCCAACGATCTGGATGGGAAGTGAAATAACACCTTAATGTTAATTACATAAAATAAAATGCATATCCTTGTTATGTATGCTTTTTGCTATCTGATATAGTTAGATAACTAACTCTTTCTGTAAACTTTAGGGAACAGTCATCTAAATAATGTTTAAAAAGATGAATACCAATTTGTGGGTGTGATTTTATGCTTTAAATAGATAGAATTTAGGTTTAGGTAACCACCATATGCGCATTTGGGTACGAATGAGGGAATTCAAAGTAGGCCGGAAAGGGGCTCAATTTTGGTGCATCTCCGATTAATCACGGATAGTTGAAAAAATTGATAAACTAGAAAGATAAATTATTGAAGGAAAACTTACACTTGTGGATGATGACGGGAAGCCATTACCTATAAGGTTGTTTCTATGGAAAATGCGGATAGTGATAATGAAGTGGAAGAACTCGTTGAACATGTTGTTTTTATGGCATCAACAGGTTTAAAAAGTGGCGATGACAGTGTATATGGTACTAGTAACTTGTTTTAACAATGGAGGGCAACAAAACGGGATGATGATTACGACCCTTATGATGATGATGATCTATATGAAAGTCATGATATGTCTGAAAACCTTCAGGCTATCTGTGATGATCACGGTCTGTGGTCGAAAGAAAAAATAGATTAATTTTGACGTATATGAGTCAATTGTAATCTAGTTATAGTCGTATCCTCCTTTCGAGTAGTTGTGCTTGTTATATTAGTTACCACTTATGTAACAGGTTGAGATGCGTGATTCACCCACGTCTGTTGTACTACATTATTTTTTGAAGTAATGCATTTACCATAGAAACTCTTTAAAAAACCACCGCATGCGCATAAATAGTGCGGCTATTGTTTAGTTCTACTATTTTTTTCCCCCTTAATCAATAATGCAAGGTGAATGACTTCTGTTACAAAATGAAGTATAATTGTTTTAGCCGATTCATCATTGATGCATGCTTGCATATTGATTTACCATGTACATATAATCGCTTATGGATTAGAGATCTTAATATTAATATGACCGTCATGTTTTCTCACAAATAAAAAAAAGACCGGGTCTCATAATAAACATCACAGTTTTGTTTGTAAGACATCATTACCCGCCATATTTATATCTACTAAGTTGAGATTATATTAACCCATAGCTTATTTATGTTTTAAAACATCTATAGAAGTTTAATGTTAGAGTGAGATTATGTAACAAGGTACTATATAACTTGACAGCCATGCGAAGTTTTGTTAGGAAATCGGGTAGGGTGTGGTGATAATCCTGGATATCTTACTAGAATCGTGTTGAGTTTACTTTCCGTATAAAGTATTTCGACCCTATAGATGTCTGGGTTGCACGAAATCCTTATTGGGATAATTCTAGAAGAATAACACTTTGTTTCTAGGCACAAGAGAACAAAGCATAAACAATAGAGGAATTGTATGTGTTTTTCATATTGGTTCAGAGACCAAATGTATCTGGTTATATGACAGATACTAAAATGACAGTTAGAGTCGGTTTTGGGTGGTTAAAGTCAGTTAAAACCGAATAGTTTTTAACCAACAGACATGTGGTTACGGCATAACCATTAGTGGTTACGGCGTAACACCATAACTACTTCACTGGTTACGACGTAACCAGAACTTGTTACGGCGTAACCAGAACTTGTTACGGCGTAACCAGAACTTGTTACGGCGTAACCAAAAGACCTTTAATTATGTTTATGAGAATCGAGTAAGTTACGGCGTAAACACATCTCTTGTTACGTCGTAACCAAACTTAAAGATCTCTGCCCCTAACCCTGCATGGTTACGGCGTAACCATATATGTTACGGCGTAACCCATGCACATTCTGTCATGGTAGAGTTCTTATTAGCTCAACGAGTGTGCACTCTACACTTCCCTAACTCGTATCCGAGCCGAATATAAACTCTCAATGGTCTCTAGTAAATTGTCATTACCTAAAACGGCCGATGACACTAAAATCACTAACAAATCATCCCCCCCATTTTAGTGTAATCCTTGATTTACTAAAATATATATAATGATATATATGCAAGTATACAAACATAATGAAACAAACAAATGCATAAATGAAAATATCTTGCGATTGAATTTCATTTTAGTATAATATACATTCCAAATATTCGAGAATCGGGGTGTCGTAACGATTGAACCCGTCAACTCATTTGAATACCTGAAGATACTATACACATAAGTTTCTACAACACTCTATTGTTCATAACTTGACACTATTACAAGCCATGTGTCCTAATCCATTAATGAACATATAGGAAGCCAAGTCTAAGCTTTTTGAAGCGGTAAAACTTCATGTTCACATAAGTCGTCCTTTTAGTCTTGCACATATATTTGCAATTTTTCAAAAGAACAATTAAGAAGGTAAACTTCAACCTAACCATCACTTGTAGGTCTGAACACATACCTCGGGATGATAAACACACGTGTTCCAATCTCTAGCTATGAGCTTTCCACATTGAATTCAGCTTCTAACGTTGTATTAGAAGGGAATTGGCTATCTCATTGGTAGTAGATTTAGATCGACTTCAATCCCATCCTTATCACTAACTTATTCATTAAGTCTATAGCTAACACCTCCGTCAAGTGGTCAGCTAGTTTATGTTGTGACCGAACAAACTCAATAGAAATCACACCTTTCATGATTAGCTCTTTAATCATACTATGTCTAACACCTAAGTGTCTTGACTTGACATTATAAATTTGACTATAAGCTTTAGCAATGTAGCAGGACTATCACAATGTATAGAAATCGGTGCCATTAGTTTTGGCCATATCGGAATCTCATGTATCAATTAAGTTTCTTATCCATTCTGCTTCTTTACCAGCAGCAGCCAATGCTACAAACTCAGATTCCATAGTGGAACCAGTTATGCATGTTTGCTTCTTGGAAGCCTATGAAATGGCACCTCCCCCAAGAAGGAACACCCATCTACTAGTAAAAGACGAATATTCAACATGGTTTATCGAGCTAGCATATGAATAAGCTTCTAACACCGAAGGATATCTAACATATGATAAATCATTATTCATAGTACCTTTCAAGTACTTGAATACCCTTGTTATTGCATGCCAATGCTGTCAACTAGGATTACTAGTAAACCTGCTCAATCTACCAACTGTATAAGCAATATCAGGTCTAGTGCTCGTCATAGCATACATCAAACAGCCAATAGCTCTTGAGTATTCGAGCTGATATAAAGGTTTACCTGTATTTTGCTTAAGCTTTTCTACCGGATCCATGGGAGTACTCACCGGAGAATAATCTTCACGATTAAATTTCATGAGTATTTTCTCAATATAGTGAGATTGTGTAATTACAATCCTCTTATTCTCACGTTTTATCTTAATGCCAAGAATAACGTCTGCTTCTCCCATATCCTTCATCGAAAACTTTGATGACAAAAACTTCTTAGTTTTATCAACTTGATTTTGGTCGGTGCCAAATATCAACATGTCATCAACATATAGACAAATTATAACACCTTTACCGGTGCCATCGAATTTGATATATATACATTTGTTCGATTGGTTTAGGAGAAAACCACTGGAGAACACATCCTCATCAAACTTTTGATGTCACTGCTTACGTGCTTGTTTCATCCCATACAATGACTTAACCAGCTTACACACTTTATGCTCATTACCTGACATAACAAATCCTTCCGGTTGCTTCTTATACACTTCTTCTTCCAAATCACCATTTAAAAATGATTTTTTGGGTAAACTTTAGTAACTTCTTTATATAATAACCTGATGGATTAACCATACTTGTGATAATACAAAACCAAAGAGGAAGTCGTCAGAATGTGTTTTTGCATCAAACATTTCATAATCCATATTTACCCGTTAAGTGTTTAACCCTTTTATAAAGAATCAAACATGTTTTCCTCTAACTCTTTTCTAAGCTATCTTGAACAAGAACAATGCAAACAAAGGTCCAAAGACATTAAAATAACTATAAGTTTTTGTTCAAATCTAGTGACCCACGGATCTGAAACAAGGGATGGATCCCTGCACAGATTAGTTAATCCATGTGACTTTGTATGAGATTTGCTTGCCTATTTAACAACTCATTTTGCCACCATTTTAACCAATCTTCTGCAACATCACTTAACACATTCTCAAGTTTTCAAAGCCCTCACTAACCCTTAATCATAATGCTTATAACTCTTAATTGTTGAAAGCAAATTATTAAATGAAGATCCATCAAAACAAGCTTAGAGTTCTTATCATCTTCATACAATTAAAGCATACTAGTATATGAAGATCCACCACAACAAACTAGATTAGAGTTATTGTCATCTTCATCCATTGAAAGCTTCTTATCAAAGAAGATCAATCAAATCAAACATAAAGTTCTTGATATTTAGATTAGTTATACATATCCATGAGATTTTTTAGAACGACAACTATCTATCTCACAACAAATCAATCTCACATGTCCCTAAAACAGGACTTGAATCCACAACTATTTGGTTGGGGAGCTTCTCACACATAAGGGGTACCTGGGGGACACAAGCCCTTTGATATACATATCCATGAAATAACCACATCTTGTATCACTATTATACAAACCTTGTATCAGCACCATACAACAAATGTGTCATCAATCATATTTCAAACTAGAAGTTAGATAGGTTTGTGTTTAGGCTTTAAAACACAAGGGTAAAAGGTTTGTTTTGTTTGGGTAATAAAACACAACGGGTTTGGTTGTCCCAGAAAGAAGAACTCGATATCCAGCTTAGTATCGGTAAACATGTAAGCGGCGTTGTCGAGTTTTCTCTACCGAGAAGGGAGCTTGTTGAACTAGTGAAGAAATTCTTAAGTCGAAAACTTGGAGAGTGGAGTAGGGTGAAGAGAAGTTTTGGGCCGAACCAGTACTATATAAGTATATATCATCATGTCCGGTTTGATCACTCTTTTACTTATTTTCTTGTGTTTATACTTGCATTGAGTTGATAAGTTTTCTTTCATTCTCTCTATTATTATTATGATCATTATTATTATTATTATTGTAGAATTATTATCTTCACTTATCATATTGCATCACACTTGATTTGAAATTTAATATAAGAAATTAAAGTTTTTAAAAGGAAATGTATTAACCTCTTTTTACGTTTTCACAAGCTCGTCTCAATCAAGTCAGACTTAACCTTGAACGCGAGTTGCTAAGTTTGACTTGTTTGAAGCTCTACTAGTAAGAAAAATCTAACTCAGATCAACGAATTTATTGGACCACATCATTTTTGGTGTCATGTATAAAAAAATCCTCGATCCTATTTTAAAAGAGTAGTGTTACAAGAACATGCAACTTCCACTAAATTAACACATAACTCGGTTTATTAAAATATATCTAATTCCAACTACTTTGTTGACTTGCTTTAATATCTGGTTGCCCTCGTAACTAGAAGATTCCATTATATTTAAACAAGCATTTGCTTGAGAAAGTTGCCACTCTAAATAATATAGCAATATGTCTTTTGTTTATGCTAGCGAAATATGTGTTCTGCAAATTTGTGAATCTCTCCTATCTGATTGTAACTGATAATAAATCATCTCTATAATAGTTGTTAAGAGTAGGGGTGTTTATAACACCTCGTGTTTTAGGTCATTGTATGACATTATTTAATCCACTAATTATTTTTAGGGTTTTACGCGTTTGCTTTTAAATCATAATCATTAAGCTAAATCGCGTAAACTGAAAATGATCATACAATGTAAACGGGCATTAAACAATTAAAAGTTTATATCTAACAAGTGTTATATGATTATTTAGAGGATAATTATTAACTTTGTTCATCATATTTTTATTGGTTACGTAAAATGCTTACGTTTCACGATAAAATACGTTTAGGCATTCCCGAAAGTTCCAAAACCTAACTACGCCTAAACGAATACCCACGATTATACCCAATACCCAAAATAATCAAAATAACATCACATATATATATGTGCCGAAATTTTGAGGATAGGACCAAGAATTTACAACTTGTCCATAATATCTAGATATTAAGAAATATCTAGGAAACCATCTCTTACACCATGAACCACTTGGCAAACTAACCTTGTGCAAGGGTTAGAAAGTAACCATGGTTAGGTTATAATAATATATTGTTACTATATATAGCATACATTCACTCTTCCTTTCTAAACACTTAACAAAAATCACCAAAAAAATATCTTTGTCTCTCTTAATGCTCACGGACGGCCAAATAAGCCTCATATAATCAAACCATAAACAAAATTTTATACATATCCATACAACCCTTTACACACAATCCAAAAGGCACCTAAAGTGGTTTTCAAGCATTGTCATCTTGCAAGGTTTAAGGAAGAAAAGGGAAGATTAGGGTTTCAAACCTAATCTAGGTTTATAAGCCTTGTAAGCTTGGTTTTGAATCGTAAACACGTTTAGAACTTATTTCTCATCTCATACACTATCACTAAGGTCTTCTTATTCCTTTATACTTTTATCTTTAGATTTTATGTGTTATATGTTAAAATATGCTATAATACACCACTAAGGGGACTTTTTAAATATGTAAAAATGAGTTTAAATTTATGTATATGAGTTTATGCACATATTCTTATGTCCATAAGGCATAGATATAAAAAAAAATATCATGGAAAAAGGTGAAATTAAAAGTATGTTAACATATGGATTAAGTAAAACATGGTTAGGTTAAATTAGGTTTTAAAGGGTGTTCTTAATCTTCACATTGAAAATAATGGAAAGTAAATGTTAAACTTGTTAATCATGGACAAATTGGAAAATAAAAGGACTAATGGACATTAATATACGTATCACATATGTTACATATGGTTATTAGGGTTTTAAAAGTAAAACTACTAAATTTAAATAATACCATAAAACAAGTTTTAATTTTATCGTTTTGAAATAATATCTTAGGGGCTGTTTGTAATTCGAAAAAGTACATATAATGTTTTTATGATTTATAAAATACTAACATGTCACAAGGATCGATGGTTCATAAAGAACTCGAAAAACCGATTGAAATAACGAAGAAGATACGCTATTACAAGTTTACGATAGTTTAATACTTTTATAAAAACAATTTTTAAAAAAGTACTATCAACACAGAAACGTATACTTTTTATAAACATCCATAATAGGATAAACTTTCAATTACAAGAACGTGCTCGAAATATCGCCTAAAAACGAGCATACGAATAAGATTAACCCAAAAACGGGTTTTACGTTAATTAAAACCTAAAAACCGATATAAGCTGTTGGACAGTAAAAAACTATTCATCGCAAAATATAAAAAACTGAAAAATGTAATATTTTGATCACTTACAACCTAACGTCTTACTACGGAAGTATACGTGGATGTAAGTAACGCGAGCAACGGCGTAAAACGACCAAGTTAGGTCATTTTTACGAAAAGTATATTTTTTAAACTTTTCACCTTTATAAATATTATTTTTTTACTAAAACGATTTTAGTCGGTGGATTTATGCTAATAAAATATTGAGTGGTTATCAAAGATGCTATAATACTAGGGAGTTTTCATAATGAGGCTCTTCCGATTCGGCGTATCGACGAGTTAGTTGGATTTTACGATTTAAAAGTCCATAACTCGCTCGTACTCATGTCAGTGACCTCTTTATTTATGATAACCCGATAGAATTAGTACATGTAACAACTATAAGATATATTCAGCCGTTATTAATTAAGTACTCGGTACTTATACGACCTAAATTTTAAAAGGTTTGCATCTATGTCTTGCGTGACGTTTTATATCTGTGATTATTTGGACTATCTGTACTCAGGTGGATCATAGCCCCCACTTTTACAGTTTTAACTAATTTACTATTATTTTTGGGTGGAAACATGCTATGTTTTTATAAATTAGACAGCAAGTGTTTAAAAGTGATATTGATTAATCGTGTTTGCCTAAGTATGCGATTAACCCTCCTGAGCCCCATTTTCAGAACTGTCCAATTGCCTGATGTAGTTGTTAATTGGCCATTATGTGAGCGCGAATGATTAATAGATTCTATTGGGATTACTCACCTCCCCGTTTGGGTGACTTAAGCTATCACTGGGAACGAACGTTGACCATGTCGAACTAAGATTTGCGGTTACAAAATATCGTAACGGGCAAAATAACTAACTAAAATAGCAAATCCAGTTGAGCTTCAGTGTCATAGAGCTTAGTAGCAACAGTAATATGGGTTTTTGTGATGTGGCATATTTTAACATCACGGGAAAGTCTTGCGGTCCTGCATAATTTAAATACATAAACCTATGAATTCACCAACATTTTTGTTGACGTTTTAAGCAATGTTTTCAGGAGGTTAATAGGCACGAGGTGCCAAGGATGCATTGGATTATGTTTTGGATTGCACTGTTAAAGATTTATGTGCATCATGTTTTGGGAAATCTATGTTATCTTTTGTAATATTAAACAAAGAACAAGTAAAGCTTTAAGCTTTTGTAATATGTCTTTGAATTAAATCCAATGTATCAATTTAAACGACTTTTGTGTCGTTCTTATATATATCTTGTGTTGTTGATCTTGAAGTAACATGTCCCGGATCCTTATTCCGCTGCGACCCATTTTGGGGGTGTTACAGTGTTAATCGGGTTGGCTTAGTAGGGTCCGGGCCAAACGGATCAGTTCTAAGTAGTGTCGAGGCTAAAAATAATATATTCAAACCCGACCTTTTTTGAACTAGTGTTAGTCGAGGTCGGGTCAAATGGGTCAGGTCTGTCCTATCTATAAAATCACATAATTGATTCTTCTAGTTTGGAATTTCATATTGATATAACCATCAATACTACGAGTACGCGACGGATAGATCTAGTTATATGTTTATGAATTAACAAATAATTATACGTAATTACTAACCCTCGAATCAATTGAGTTACTAAAACAACTAATACTTTCTTGATCTTGGATTTTGGATCTTGAAACCCTAAAAGTGATTATAACAATCACCTCTAAAGGTTTCTCATATACACGTTAAGGTAATACACTAGGATGTTAATGCTTGCTTCACGAATAAACATAAGCAACTCAACATGACCATGATAATCTTGGTTGTTCTAGGTTTAGACCGATCGAATGCGATAAGGAGATATTAATGTCGATCGTCTAATACAAGGAGGAAAAGGGTTTTGCATAAAACCATGCGTCATAAATTTTCATGCAATATGGTTTTCAAGAATTTTGCATGCAATATGGTTTTCATGATTTTTTCATGCAATATGGTTTATCATATGTAGGGTACATGCTCTGTCGATCGTCTAATACAAGGAGGAAAAGGGTTTTGCATAAAACCACGCGTCATAAATTTTCATTCAATATGGTTTATATAAATTTTGCATGCAATATGGTTTTCATGAATTTTTCATGCAATATGGTTTATCATGCGTATGGTAGATGTTCTGTGTTTGTGGCGTTTGACTTTTGGGTTATGATATAGCACATGGACGGAACTTAGAAGGGACCGTGGGGGTTGTGGCTCCCTAAAAAATTTCGACTCTGTTGATAGAAATAATACCTAAAAACATAATTAATATTTTTCACATCTTTACGTTTTAATAATCACAAAATATAAAAACGTTCAATGTAAAATTAAACGTAAACAAGTAATTAGTAGTAAATTTTTATTTTGAAAATATCACTTAAAGGTATGAATAAATAAATGCTTAATGCATTTTATGATCAAAGAAAATTTTTATTCAACCTCACACTTTTATAAAATGTTGTAAACATTTTTATAAACATTACAAAACATTTTTTACAATTAAAAGAAATGTTTTATTCAAAATAAACATTTTGAAATTCAAATTTTCGGACCTAAAACGGCTAGAAAGTTCCAGAAAATTGCCCCTACACAAAGGACAAATTAGGGAGCGCCCAGTCTAGGGCGGCGCCCCCCTTATCTTTAAGGGGACCGCCCACCTATTTAAGAAGACCGCCCATAGGTAGACGCTCCTCTATAATGTCCTATAAATACTGGACTATTCCCCACTATTTTCTCACCTTTTGCACTCATTCTTTCTGATCAAAAACAGCCCACGCATCTCATTAAAATCCTTTGATCATTTAATCATAAAGCTTTGTTTTCGAATGATCCAAGCTCAATTCCTCAAGTGTAAGAGAAGAATACTTCCATCATCAAGTGAAGAAGTATTACACCTCAAACGTGTATTGCAATCTTATTTCATCCATATCATAACTTGTAAATCATTTGTAAATCTTGTAAAGTTGTGTAGTTGTTAGATCTTGGTGATTGTTGTAAGTATAGT
>BQNB010092330.1:0-26647 GCA_026074375.1 Tanacetum coccineum | reverse complement strand
GTTTTAACAACTCTTTGAACAAAACTGAGATCTACCGAGTTCGTTCTGAGCTTGTTTCCGAGATTAGATTCAGAGATTGGATCTAAATTCGACAGATCTATTTGCCTCCTTTTTCCAAAAATGATTTACTAAAATGTTTATACTTATCTTTACTTTTCTTTCAAACTCAGTAAAATCTAAAATCTGTTAGATCTGTTAAAAATTTGATAAAAGTCAATATCGAGTTTGACCAAAATATCTGTTTTGACTGAGTTTGACCGGTCAACACCGAGTTTGACCAGCTTGTTACAGTTCCGAATTTGACTTAAAAACTGATTTTATCAAAAAATAAACAGATAAGCATGAATAAGCAAATTATCTACTAAATGTTGCCACGACCCTTACGATAAAACCGTAAGCAGTCAATTTTAGTTGCATAAAACACAACTGAAATTAGCACAAATAAGCAGAAAATCAGCTCAAAACACAGATTTAAGCAGCAGATTAAGCACATAATTAAGCAACAGATTAGCAGTCGAAATAAGCATGAAAAAGATGTTCAAATAAGCAGTCAAAATAAGCAAATCCTCAATCTCTAACACAATCAAACACTAAAAAAATCCGCAATCATTAGCTCTTGATATCACATATTAAGCAATAAGATCTTGATTGATGACTAGTGTGTGAAGATTAAGGTGTAATTAGTGTGTGTGTTTAGAGAGAGAAATACCTAACTTGCCTTTTGATTATAATGAAGTTGTTACATCTAATCTTGGCATAAATACCCTATTTATAGCCTTATTAGATTGTTGACTAAACTTTTCTAACTTGACACAAATAGTCCCTGCACTTTATAATAGTGCTTACAAGTAGAACATTTCTTTATTTCTAACATTCTCCCCCTAAATGATCTACTTGGGTACTATCCTTATTGTGTTTTTGATGACGACTTCTTCCTTATGCTTGAACACTTGATTCTGAAGTAGTCTGTCATTTTCCTTTTCTTTGAAGCTCGAAAACGCTGAGAATTCTTTATGAAAGCTGGTTGAAAAGGGACCATACATATGTACAAAACTCTGATACCAACATAATTAACAAATGTAGACTGTGTGTGTTTAAGATTATACGTATTTTAATAACACCAATAAAATCTAGGTTTATGCATTGCAAGTCTTGTATGGGCGGGACTTGTAACACAGTAAGTTTACATATATATAGTTTTGTGATACACATTTATACTTACAAAAACCTATGAACTCACCAACTTTATGTTGACACTTTTAAGCATGTTTTTCTCATGTGAATTAGATGTTTGGCTTACTTGATGTGCATTGGAGTCTAAACAATACAAGATTACTTTTCAGACGACACATTTAGAGGTCGTTCTCTCAAGTCTTGTGCAATGGTATTATGAAGTAACGCTCCGGACCCTTATTCTGCTATGACCCATTTTGAGGGTGTTACATAAATCCACAATGGGTTACTTTTTTGACGATTTTTTCCTTTACCCCTTGCATCACGGGGTTTTTGGGCTTGTGGTACTTTGAATTTTGGTCATGACGGTTGTGAGTCAAAGAATTGTGGTTGTGATGATTATGATGGAAAATATTATGGTTGTGTATTTTTTGAATTTGGGAAATTTTAGAAGCCAAATTATTGTTGGTGTTGATGATACGCAAGTTGTTGTTGATAAGCTTGATCGGGTGTCATTTGCGTTCCATACGGAGGATACGGTTGCGAGGAAGAATTTGAGTTTTGTGACGATAGGGTAGACAAATTCGATTGGTTCGGAGAAGACGAGTATTGTTGCGGGTTACTGTTGAGAAGATTGGTAAAATAACCTTCGTTTGGACCTTGAGACATTTTTGTGTGTGTGTGTTGAGACATTGAAAGTAAAATGATGTTTTTATTGAAGGGTAATTGATTCTTTGATTCAATCTCTGTAATGTGCAAAGTATGGGTTAAGTCTATTAAATAAAAACGTACTTTCCAAAATTTACACATCTAGTAAACACACTTATTTTATTACTAATCTAGCCATCAAAACTTTCAAATTTGTTACTTTATAGTAAATATCTTTGGTTGATATTGGCTACAACCGGTTAACTTTTGAGAATGACCTACACGTCAGCAATTTTTTAATTTTCTTATTTTTTTTCGATGACTTGGATTTTCCAACGTGTATATTTTGCTTAGTTGATAAGTTAACTTTAACTATATTTTAATTTTCTTATTTCTTTAAGACCGACACGTTTTTTTTACTTCATAACATCATCACTATCCACCTTTATCTGCATCCACCCAACTTCATCATAGAAAAATAAAACTTTATCCCTCTCTCTCTCAAACACAGATCTACCTCAAACTTCCACCCATCTCTACAGTCACTTCCATATTAATCTTAACCCTAAAACCCTTCTAAGCTCGTTTGAATCGTGTATACAGTTTGAATGACAAGGCTTCAAGATCGTGTGTATCGGTCTCAGGTAGGTCTTGGTGTTTATATTTTTTGTTGTTTTTCTGAAATCGAAATAAAAGAAGATCATAACAATATTGTTGTGATTCTGACTTTGTCAGTTTCGTATATCAATGAGTTTCTTTTTGGAAAAACATAAGATCGATGATGAATATTCTTTTCGTGGTTTTGATCTTGTAAAGTCAAATCTTGAATGTAAAACACGAATGGAAAAGCTCAGATTTTAGGTTGTTCTTTTTTGGTGTTGAGTCTTGTTTGGGTGAGAGTGAAGTTGTGTTTGACAATAAAGTGAATGGGAATTAGAATAGTATTAGATTTGATGTGGGATTATGAGGATTGGTGGGTTAGTTTTGATTATGGTTTGGGTGGTTGAGTAGGAGGATGGAGGGTTGGTTAATGAGTATATCAAACAAACGGATTGTGGGTTTATTCTGTGTTGGATCAAAATTATTTTGAGATGATTTCTTGTTTAGATATAGGTGGATTTGGTTTTTTTGTTTTAAGGTTATGGTTTTTTTAATGTTATTATTTTAAGGTTATGGATTTAAGGTTATTATTTTAAGGTTATGGATTTAGATATCAGTAGATATGGGTGAATTGTTTTAAGGTTATGGTTTTTTTTGTTAGACTAAAGATTGATCTACTCAGAACCTGTTATCACAAGTTCAGTTTATACATGATGAAGATAAGGGTGTTTTTGACATTTCACTTTAATCTATAAAGAATATCCATGTGTAAAATAGAAAAGCAAAAAAAATATGACGTGTAATATTTTTAATGACGTGGATATCACTTCGGTCATATTAGTATAATTGTCCCAAAACAACAAGTTACAATGGCTATATTGGTAATAAAACAAGTGTGTTTACTAGATGTGTAAATTTTAGAAAGTACGTTTCTATTTAATGGACTTAACCCGCAAAGTATTTATAGATACCAATATACAAGCTTGAGCCCAATGACAACTAGACTACAGCTAAGGATGTTGAATGTACAGATAATGATTATTCAATCATCCTACTCATGATTATCTAATCATCCTAAAATACATGTTGACTAACAAATCATCTAAATATATATCAAATACTATTCCAATCAAATATATCGACTAATATGCCCCCGTAGTTTGAGCGGGAAGGGGGCGGACACTTAAACTGGATTGAAAATCTTCAACAAAGCTGAAGGCAGTCCCTTGGTGAAGATGTCGGCATACTGATAACGAGAAGGTACATGGAGAACTCTAACCTGGCCAACGGTAACCATATCACGGACGGAATGAATGTCGATCTTAATGTGTTTCGTCAGTTGATGTTGGACAGGGTTGGCAGACATATAAATGGCACTAACGTTATTACAGTAAACAAGGGTGGTAGTCGATAGAGGATAATGTAACTCACGAAGTAGATTGCGAAGCCAAGCTGTCTCGCGACAATGTTAGCAACACCACGATATTCAGCTTTGGCACTGGAGCGAGAGATAGTGTGCTGACGTTTAGCTGACCACGACAAAAGATTATCACCCATAAAAACATAATAACAACCTGCATGTAGATGGGCAACCTGTCCAATCAGCATCTGTATAACCAACCAAAGAAGTAGTAACGAAAACGTACAATTGGAGACCAAAATCTACAGTCCGTTGAACGTATCGCAAGATACGTTTGAGTGTAGCAAAGTGCGGCTCCCTCGGATCATGCATATAAAGGCAAATATGCTGAACTGCATAAGACAGATCTGGACGTGTAAATGTAAGATACTATAGCCCCCCCCCCCCCCCCGCCCCCCCCCTCCGCGAAGACGTGTGATAATTCAAGAGTAGAATCCTAAATCAAGGGAACATTGCTGATAATTCTCTTTCGAACCACGTATTGGGTACAGCTGTAAATCAACTGGGGCCAAAAAAGAGTTACATTTAAACCTATTTGATGGCATCGTGCTCAACGGAGAGTTGCAGATCATACTTCTTCTGGGACAAAAATAAACCTGTAGGAGTACGAGTAGCATAGATACCAAGAAAATAATTAAGCGCCCCGAGATCAGTCATGTCAAACTCATTATGTAAAGAATCTATAATCTGTTGTAGCAGGACTGGAGAGGAGGCTGTGAGAATAATGTCATCCACATAAATAAGTAAATAGGCGACCTAAGAACCCTGTCTATAGATGAACAAAGAAGAATCACATCGACTATGATAAAACCCAGCCCGTGTGGCATAACCTGCAAAACGATGAAACCAAGCATGAGGTGCTTGTTTTATGTCCCATATAAGATCTCTATATAAAAAACATGATTGAGGAAACCGAAGTCAACAAAACCCAGGGTGTTGATGCTTTTAATACATCTCAGATAAAGTTTCGCCGTTAATAAAATCATTCTATCATCAAGGTGTGTAATGGTCCCTCTGACGAGATACGGCAAGGCTAAGGACCGTGTGAATGGTGGCCGATTTAATGACCGGACTAAATGTCTCATCAAAATCAACACCAAGTTGCTGACTGCTACCGTTAGCAACCAAACGAGCCTTATAGCGGCTCAAAGTCCCTTCCGCATGAACCTTATGCTTAAATAACCACATAGAGCGAACCATATTAACACCTGCGGGCCTTGGTAAAAGTAACCAAGTGCCATTTTTAACCAACGCATTATATTCATCGTACATAGCATTACGCCATTGAGGGTCGTTTAAGGCGTGAGACGGATTTTTAGGAATAGGATAAATAGAGAAAGTATTTAGAGATAAGCGATTGATAGGTCTGACAATGTCTAATTACGACCGTGTGATCATAGGATGAGTGCGTGGTGGTTCATTTATGGGGTCGGTATTGGGCTGGGGATTGGGCTGGTCGAAGTGAGGAGGTGGTATCGAGCTATTTTGTGAGGCTTGCGAAGTAGGGGTATTTAGCCCGTGACTATTGGGCTGGGTGAGGGTTGAATTTGGGCCGGTGTGAGTAGGTTGTGCGGTAGGTGAGCTTTAAGGTTGGGCGGTATTTGGTGTAGGAAGGTTGTTGGGCTGGACGTTGATATTTGGTCCTTGGGTATGTTAGGGTGGTAAAGGTGTGGCATTATTGAAAAGTGGAGTAGAATCAGATGCAAGTGAGGTTAGGAGAGGGGAAGGTGCGGGATCGAGGGAGGTGTAAGAGGGTGATGAGGAGGGTGTCATAGATCGGTATGGAAATTGGGTTTCATTAAAGGTGACGTGCCTAGAGAGGATGATTTTGTTTGTTTCGAGGTCTAGGCATCGAAAACCACGATGATAAGCGGGAGCTAGAAAAATAACAAGAGTGCTCCGTGGGGTAATGTGTGGGGGGGATGAAGGTGAGGGTAGCATAGGCACCCAAATATTCGTAGGCAGGAGTAATTGGGTGGTTTGTTAAATAGGCGCGTGAGAGGTATTTCGTTGTGAATTATGGTAGATGGTAGAAGGTTTAGGAGATAGGTAGCCATATAGAGAGCTTCGACCCAAAACATGGGGGAAGGTGTGCTTGAAATAGTAAAGTACGGATGATATAATTCCTAGAAAATACAATTTTAATGAGAAAAATTTAGAAAAATGGTTTTTAAATGCTAAAAGAATGCAGAAATCAAATAAGACAAAAAGCCCTAAATTGTTTACCCTAATTGAACCCTAATTTGATTAATTAAGCTATAAACCCTAATTTAATAAAACTATTTTCTAAAAATATAAAACTATTTTATTGATATAAGAAGAACAGGGTAGAAAGTGATATAAAAGAAAGAAAAGGGTAGGCGGGCGAATTTATGTAAATTTACATTATAGAAGAAACGGGTAACCTTGAACTATGAGAGAAGTACGAATTAGACCCTACGATTCTAGCTTATTTTTGGCTTATTAAAAAGTACTTTTCAGCAAAAACTCAAAACTACAAAGTTATAAATGAGCTTATTACTAACAACTTTAATAAAGACACTTTGTACTTTAGACAACTAAATAAGCTAGAAAATAAGCAAATCCATGGCTGTTACAGAAAGTATGCTTTTGACAAGGTTTTTGGATTTGAGCTTATTTTGAGCTTAATGCTTGATGAAAATGGAAACTAAAAGATGATATATGAAGTTTAAGATGAGTATAAAAAGGATTTCCACTAAAATTTACCTAGAATTAACAACATTAGAAAGAAAATTGACATGAGAAAGTGCTAGTTTTAGTAAGACTGATTTAGAACTTTTTTCAAGTAAGCTAAGAAGCTTATTTTTGGACCTTAGGTGCTGATATTTTGGTAATAAGCTAACCTAGCTATCTATAATCTACCTAGGTATAAGGATTTTTCAAAGTTTTCATGGAAATAGAAAGATTTCAAAAAGTAAAATGAAAAAAATCTATGCTGATATGCTGTTGCTTTGCTGTTGCTGATGTGTTTGGCAAGGACAGTCAAATGCAAGTTATACTTCAAATTGAGAACTCTAAACAAAGTACTAAATGCTTTTCTAATTGCCTTAACTAAATATAAGCCTTAAATGCTTATAAAATCCTAAAATCCAAACTTACTTAAACTGTAAAACTTGCCCTGGTGCTAGAAAAGAAATTTTAAGCTCTAAATTTTTGAATTCTACTATCTAATCTCCAAAAGCTTTTTAAAACTTCAACTTATACCCTAACTCAACTAATAGGACTAAATTGACTAACTATATTTGACTTTTTGAGTCAAATATAGCCAAATCCAAACACTCCCTTAGGTAAGCTGTCAAACACAAATTAGCATTTAAAATCCATAGAAAAGCTAAAACAACCTAAGCTTTTTATCTACTCTTATTTAATATGACCTAATAAAGCTGTTTAAGCTATAAAACCTATAGCTTATAAGTAAAAATAAGCTACTTCTTCAGTGAGGCTTGTTATACTACTAGCTAAGATAAAGAGTAAAAATGAAAACTAACTTGATTTAAAAATATAACAGACTAAAGCTAGTTCAATTCTGAACTAAGTAAACTAATGACAAGATTTAAGTGCAAAAATTTAGATCAATAAGCAAATTGAGATAAGCTATGATGTAGCTGAAAAGAAATATAGGAAGGAAAACCTGAATTTGAAGATTCTTCTTCACCTAGACATCCAAGTGAAGAGTCTAGGTGATCCTAATGGCTTCCTCAAGCCTCTAACCCTTAAAAATCACAATAAGCTGAATATGAGCTTATTTGCTCTTATATCTTCAAAATGAACTTAAAAACTCTCAAGTAATCATAGTCTTTGATATAAATGATAAGGATAAGCAAATGAATGACTAAAACAGGATATAGGCTAAAAATGAGCTTCTTAAAAGTAATAAGCTCAAAAGAGCTTATTTAGAGCTTATTTGATTAAATTCGACTTATACTTAAAAACAAATGATGAAATAACATGTAAACTTAGTTGAATTACATTAAAATGCTTGAAAGAAATACTGAATTTAAATTACACTAAAAAAAACATAGTAAAGTGTTGTGTTTGACTTCGGCTTGGTCTTGGCTCTTTTATACAAGTCCCAAGAGGTCTCTTTTGTCTTCACTTGTGCTTGTTGTGTGAGTGCAAGCTTCCCAAGCAATCCTAGCCTTCCATTGGTTCTTGTACACCATCTCAGCCATTGATGGGGTCTCGGGTTGAGTGATTGCCAAGTGGGCATGGGTTATAAGGGCAGGGTAAGTGGGAAATGGTGAAGGGTAGGCTGGTGGGTGTACTAGGGAGGTGGTTTGGGAGTAGAAACCATGGGGGCCAATAGGGAAGTGCCCACGTGTTGGTTGTTGATTGGTGCAGAAAGTGTAAGAACCAGGAAGTAAGAGGGGACTTATAAAGGAGCGGGAGAGGGAAATAATTAGATGTGTTGTGTAAACAATGGGCAGGGAAAGTCAGTATACGGCTGTAAACAGTTGCGACATACGCGTCTTATTATATTGAATGAGTAATGAGAAGTTGACAAGCAATTGACCCCGGTCCTCTTGTCCCGCACAAACATAGTGTAAACAACAGTTTTGAGAAATGGCAATTCCAGTCCCTTGTTCTTTCGTTACTTCCTTTTCTTCTTATACTAAACAACTTTTCCACAATTTGGCAAATTAAGACCCTTGAAATCTTATAACCCCAAATGAGCTTTTTTAAACTTGAAGGCCTTGCACTTTTCTGGTCCCTTGCTTCATTTTGCTCTTCATATTCTTGATATGTTTTTCTTGATGTGTTTGACTGTGTCGGGCTGATCCGGCTGTGATTTCTGGCTGGATTCTCACTCTTGCTCTTGACTCTTTGACTTTTTCCCGTTTCTTGTCGATTTTTGATCGTTTTTGCTTCTTTTTGTCATTTCAATCCTTTCCTGCACAATTAGACACAAAAGCATACTTTTTCTATTCTTTTGGCATTTTCTTGGCTTTTATTTGGCAAAATCCCGGGTAATTTACATATACAATTAAGCAAATATCAATTATTCGTATCATTCGTTCCGCCTTGCCAATTTGTTGAGAGGTTTTAGGGCAAGAGAATCTAAGTTGGATGCCATTTTTGGCAAAAAAGGGTGTGGAGTCAGTTGTTATCAAACTCACTACCATGATCACATTGGAAGTTTTTTATTTCGCATTTGAATTGATTTTTAACATAATTACGAAAATGAATTTTTTTATCAAACATGTCAGATTTAGAACGAAGAGGGTATATCCAAAGATAGTGAGAGAAATGATCAAGAAATAAGACATAGTATTTAAAACCACTAGAACTAACAATGGGAGATGTCCATAAATCAGAATGGATAATATCAAAGCAATGTTCAACAATAGAATCTGACCTATGAAATGGAAGCTTCACATGTTTGCCAAGTTGGCACGCACGACAAATATGTGGAGACTTTTCTTTATTACATGAAATAAACTGATGAGAAACAAGGGAGCGTAGCACTTCATCACCCGGATGACCGAGGCGTTGGTGCCACGTGGAAGTACTTGTAGAGAGGAAAGCAGTAGGGGTAGTTGACGGCTTGGTAACTGGATAGAGATCACCCGGGCTGTCACATCGAAGGAGGATATGACGAGTCAGGAAATCCTTCACAGAAAAACCAAACACGTCAAATTCTATAGTATAATTATTGTCCCTAGTAAACTGACGAACAAAAATGAGATTTTTAATTATATTGGGGGTTACTAGAACATTATAAAGATGAATGGGGCGATGAATAGAAGGAATAATGCTATGACCGGTGTTGGTGACGGGAATAGAATTGTCGTCACCAACGTGAACAGATGGAAATAAGCGTTTGTAAAAAATGGTACTTAAATTACTTGCATTAAAATTTAAATGAGATGAAGCACCTGTATCCATGTGCCAAGTCAGGTCCTGCAATGTCATAGTGTTGAACGCACTAGGAAGAGAAGTAGCCTGAGATGCATAGTGCGTAGGAGCGGGATCGAGAACACCTTGACCGAGATGTGGCTGAGTAAATTGTGAAGTGTATACCATGGTTGGTGTAGGCTGCTGGACTGCAGTAAGGGAATGGGCTAAGTGTTAGGCCTGAGTTTGATGGACCAAACCATAATGGGATGCGGTGGGTTGACTGATAGGCTGCGGTGGTATGTGGGTTGGCTGTTGGGCCAGCCGATTGTGGTAATAGCCAGCATGGGCCGGTGGAGTCCAATTAGGGGTGGGCCAAATATGGAACTGGGAACCAGATGCATGCCGTGTGCTAATAGTGGTTTTGTTTGTGAAATAAGACCTAACCGGTTTCTATGATCGTGTATATACTTGCACCGATCACCGAACTTACACGATCTCTTATTAAAATGATTACATGATTGAGGAAGGTTGGAGGACTTATTCGGGTTACATTTGTTGCTCGAAGAATTGGATGCCATGAGAACGGTTGGAGAAGACGAACTAATTTCAAACGTAGTGGTAGACAAACTACCTTTGTTGCTCGAAGAATTGGGTTTAGGTTTTTTTTTGTTTGATTGATGATGACAGTCGGGTGAGAAGGGAATGAGAAGGAGGGATGAGATTTGGGAGAGATTTTAGGAGAAAAAATTGACTGGCTTTGATACCATATTGAAAGTTAATTGATTCCTTGATTCATTCTCTGCAATGTGCAGAGTATTTATAGATACAAATATATAGGCTTGAGCCCAATGACAACTAGACTACAGCTACGGATGTTGAATGTACAGATAATGATTATCCAGTCATCTTACTCATGATTATCTAATCATCCTAAAATGCATGTCGACAAACAAATCATCCAAATATATATCAACTAATATTCTAATCAAATATATCGACTAATAGTTTTTGGTATAGAAGTGTGTGTTGAGATGGTAAAATGATGTGTTATTTATAGTGAAAAGTATATATAATTTAAAAATAATAATAATAATTTAATTGTTTTAAATTTGTATCTGTTACATATTCAAATGTATACAATGGTTAAATTGAAAAAGTTGTTTGGCATTTTCTGGCTCACTTCAACGGCGAAATGGCAAGTGGCGAAGAACGACAAGGGGGCGGTATGGTGGTGAGCGAACGGCGAGCTGCCACGTCAGAACGGCGAGCTCACCTCGACACCATACCGTTCACTCTTATAAAGTAAAAACATGTATTACCAAGAAAAGCAAACTCATGAGCATGAAAACCTAAATCATTTATAAATCCGACTATGCGCGAAATCCATGTGCACAACAATCAAGTATCCAGCGTTGATAAAAACTAAAATGAAAAAAAGATTGTTTGCCAAAATTTATTTACGGCTGGGGGAGTGGGGGAGTGGAGGTGACCCTCAAAACACACAAACACCTTCACCCGTGAGATGTGTATCATAAAGAGAAGAAAGCAGTGAGCAATTCACTATGGTGAGTGTGTAATTTTTGTGGGCTTCATTTTTTGTTTTAACATTTTTATTTGGTTTGTGAGTGTGTATAAATTGTTTAGTGAGATATATTTTATATAAAGTAGGTAATTTAATGAGAGGTAAGATATGATGACCAAAACATTTTAATGGTGAAAGGGAACGAGGGAAAGTGAGATGAGAGAGAAATATAAGATGACGATAAGGTGGATGATGAGCTCTTAGAGCATAAGGTGTCATGGTATTCATTTGCCATGCCATTTGGGCCCCACTAGTGCCACATAATTTCAACACAACATCTTAAAATACATCATCCCTCACAACACATCACAACTCATGCCATTTGGGTCTCACTCACCCACAATTTTTTTCCATTTTTTCAAACAAACTAAATTCATTTCATTTAAATAAAAATATAATACGAAAATAAAAATACAATACGAAAATAAATATACAATACAAAACTTAAAAACGTACGAAAAAATACAACAAATAAAAAACATACGAGAAATAAAAAGCAAAAATAGTGCCCGGTTACTGTTGATTATATTTTGCCATTATCTTTCTTTTGTTTCTTTCGAATAATGTTGGCTTTGGGTTCTGGCAACGAATTACGATCAATCATGAGAAACTCTAATTTTTTACACTCCGTGTATTCCAATTCTTTTTCTTTCTTCGTCTCGTATGCAGTTGAGGTTGCTTGCAATTTGCGCCTTAAATCCTCTGATATAGACTCTGATGCACTTCCCCCGCTGCTCCCTGTCGTTTCCGATTTGGTCTTTTTTGCGGGTCAAGTTTTGCCGGCGAAACGAGGTCTCACATCAGGCCCGAAAATTTCGGCTTGATCATTCGTATCAAGGGGTGTCGGCGCGTCCCATTTGGATTGATTTTTTAAGATACGCCACACATGTTCTAGCAAAAACTTTCTCCCGTTTGACTGAGCCATAAATTGGTCTTTGCAGTCTCGATATGATCAGCCTTATTTCCCTGCTTTTACGTTCAAGATGCTTGTAAATAGCGTTGAACTTTTAGCAATCACTGTTTATCCTAGTCCATTTACCCGTGAGCATATTCTAGGTACGAGTACCTTGATATGTACCATTGTTGAAATCTTGCATAATCTGCCCCCAAAACGAATCCTCGCTTTGGTCGGCTCCGATGTCGTTGTTCTCGGAATTTTCGATCCAACACTGACATAGCAAAATTTCTTCCTCACCTGTCCAACGTGAACACTGACGGTTCTGCTCTTCCTCCTCATCGTCCTCGTCCAAAACCACCGTAGATCTTTTCGCCATTATTTTGTCCCTACGATTATCATTTGTTGGTTGTCGTGGTTCTTTGAATCGTGATTGTGATTGTTGAAAAGCTTGTGATTATCGTTGGAGATTTGAAATGGCGCATTTCGTTGATGTTGGAGATTTTGAAATTGGTTGTTGAGTTGTTGGTTTTGAAAAGTTTGTTGTTGTTGATGATAAATTTGTTCGGGTGTCATTTGAGGCATAGTATATTGCGTACCAAAAGGAGGATATTGTTGGTATGATGAGGAAGAAATTGAGTTTTGTGACGATGGTGTAGACGGGTTTGAGGAAGGCGTAGGATGCAGGTTGGTATTGAGAAGGTTAGTGAAATACCCCTCATTTGGATTTGAGACATTTTCTTGTTTGTGTTTTGAAAGAATTAGAAAGTTTGTATGATTTTAGTGTGTTTTGAAAATGAAATAAAGAAGATATATATAAAAGAGGGGATAAATAAAACAAAAAGAATTTATTAATTTAAAAATTAGTCGTTTGAAATATAAAGGTAGTTTTTTTGTCGTTTCTGCGTCGTGTAGACGACGGGCATCCAAACGGTGAGCAAACGACGAGAGTTGCGGTGTCATGGTGAGCTCCACGTCAGACTCGGCAAGCTCTTTCACCATGACACCTTATGCTGTTATCACCACATCCTTTTCGGTGCTGACATAGTCTATTTTCCAACAGTTTTCATCAATGATATGTACTTGATTCTTGATCACATGAATTTGGCGCATAGTTAGATTTTTAAATGATTTGAGGTTTTCATGCTCACGAGTTTGCTTTTCTTGGTCATACAAGTTTGTACTTTGTTACAGTTGGCCTAGCCTAGATACATTTTACAACTTCATCAACTCATACTTTATTTAATTTCAAGGGTAAAATCCATTAATGCTTAATGTACTTTCAAATATAACTCATTATACATACTGTACTTTTTTTATTGTCATTTTTGTTACTCAACGTTAGTTTTTTTTTCATTACACGTACCTTGTATTATTTTTGCCGGTTTTATCTTACGTGGATTTTTTTTTCTTTTTTAATTTTGGTATTTTGTGACTTGGTTATTTGTATAATGGATTCGGGTATGATAATTCGTTTACCCAATCCCTTCCTTTAAAACATAAGAACCCTAATCCAATCCCTGATTCATTTACCCAATCCAATCCCTGATTCATACGGGTTATCATCTTCCACAACTCAAATCATAAGAACCCTAATACATACCTAATACCCAATCCGTTCCTTTAAACCATCAGTTCCATCTTGTTCAATTACCCTCAATGTCTACATCCGCTACAAGTATTTCGCAAGTTCAAGGGGTGATTCCATCTATTGTCAGGTGTACATGCCTTTGGTTAGACGTGTAGCTTGGACTGATACTAATCCATGTCGAAGATTCCTTAACTGTCGATTTTCAAACGTAAGTAGTTATTTTCCACTCAATTGTAATTTTTCCCATATTTGTAAAATTTGTAAAAGTAGGGTTCTTTAAATTAGGGTTCTTTAAATTAGTTTTGACTTTTCAGATTGCTGGTACTAGTTGCAATTCCTTTTAATGGGGATTGATCCTAGGAGTTGACTAATCCATGGTACAAGACTCAAATGTTTGAGATTTATCTTACTTTGAATCCTAAGGAAAGACATTTATACCATAATCAAATCACTGCTCAAAATCAACTTGAGAATTTGCAAAATGAGTTTGAAGTTTATCAGCACGATATGCAGATGCAGATTGTGAAATACATGGAGTTGGAAGTAACAAAAAGCTAATTAAAATAAGCTCAGTTTTGATCAGTGTCTGTTGGTTGTGGCTTTGTTGTATGTGTTTTTTTGTATCGTATTAGACTTGGAAGTATTTAAATTTTATGCTGTAGGGATCTTTGTTTGTAGGGTGTGTCTGTAATGAATTTGCTGTAGGATCTTTTGGTGTAGGATCTTTTGGTGTGTCTGTAATGAAAGATCTTTTGCTGTGTCTGTAATGATGGATCTTTGGTGTAGGATCTTTGGTGCATGAATGTAACCTTGTCTGTATTGAATTTGCAATGTGGTGTCCACTTAATACAAAAACACAGCTGGATAAAGAAAGCAGAATGTGGTCTCCACTTTTAGTAAAGAAAGGCACAAAACACAAAAAACAAAATCACAGCTCATAAAGAAAGCAAATAAACAAAAGCCACCCACAAGATGTTGGTCTCCATGCATAAATAAAGGAAATGAATTATGTACTTGGACATTACAAAAGTTATGATTCTTGCATTTACCTTTCATAAAGTTCATAACTTCCACAGTCTAAGACAAAAATAAAAAGTTTGAAATGGTTAAATAGTTTTCTGCAGAATCAATTGTTCTAAATCTAAAATGCATAATCAAGAGAGTTATGCTTTGTCTGGTGTAGAACCAGTGCCATACTTGTCTAAACTTAAAAATGGCTTGTTCTTGGTTTGGCAGTTCTTCAGATCCTACCTCTATTTCTTTAATATATTTTCCATAGGATGGTATGTGGTCAGATGTTTTTTGGCTCTGACTCTTGTTTTCTTTGCATCAGCTGTTGTTGAAGCCTCTACAGAAGCAAGTTCTTTACCTTTGCTTTTCTTTGCAGCAGCTTTTGTTGAAGGCTTTAAAGAAGGTTCAGTTGTAGCTTTCTTTGGCCTGCCTCTTTTTTTCTTTGCAGGTGTTGAAGGCTCTACATCAGCTGGTGTGAAATGTTCTTTACCTTTGCTTTTAACTTGACTGTGTTGAGTTTTGGGCTATGGCAGGCAAGGTTCTAGTGAATCCTTCAGTGTAAGTGCAATACTAATTGGTCTTCAAAATCTTAATTGAAATACTGGTTCTGAGAATCATTTGCATAAGCTCCCATGCTTTATCATTTTCTTCATTTTGCCTCCATATCTCTCTAATTGCAGCCTGTTCTGCCTCCTCAGCCCTTAAAGTTTCAGCTAATGCTTCTTGATCCATCATAAATGCATGTTCCTGCATCATAGAAAATATGTATTTGTAAAGAATTCATAACACATAACTGTTTGTAAGTAACTTACAGCACTGAATTACCTCAGGTGTTATGTAATCTTGCTTGGTTGTTGAAACCCCTAATCTTGATTTTTTTAAAACTTTAGAAAACAGATACCTGAAGCCCTTCTCTTTGTCCCGACTTGACTAGATAGGGGTGAACCCACACCTCGGTGGGTGCCTTTTGTTTAGGTAAAACAGGGTCTATTTTGTACACTGGCATTTGTTCAGCAAAGTGTTCTGGTGTCTCATTGGTATTGGATGCTTGTTCTGGTGCAGGTGTAGGTTGATAGAAATTTGGTGGTTTTGGTTTTGCTGGATTTTTACAACTTTTCTTATTATGTCCAGCCTCCCAGCATTTATGACAGTGCATGATCCTTTTCCCTACTTGCTAATTTAGTATCGTTTTCAGTTGGGTGCCCTAATTCTTTTTTTTCTAGGTCTTCACGGCAGGTTTCTCTTAGAAGGGGGGTAATAAAGGTTTTGGAAATGATGTTGGCATCCAAGTCTTAGATCCCAAGACTGGTCTAATACCATACTGATAAGCCTCAATCCATTTATTTTTTGAGTAAGATTGACTAACCCCTAACTCTGGATCCATTTTCATATGTAAATAACTGTTCTGCATTGCTCACAAGGAATCCCCACTCATTTCCACTTTCTAACACAAACATCTTTTGTGTGCTGATTCACAAAAAATGCTCATTATTTTTACTCAACCTCTTGGGTAACCACTAGAAACAACTGCCAATATCTAAACAGTGAATATAAATTATGTCATAGTATATGATTAAAAATTAAGACAAACAATATAATGTAGTAAGATTTGTGTAATTCTAACTTTGTGCTATTTTCAAGTTTTCCAATTGCCTTCTAATACTTGGGGTAATTGTATCTTCCAACATCATAGCTTGCTTATTCATGTAGTACACCCTTTGCATTAGGTAAATCCTAATATCCTCTAACATGGTGATTAAAGGCTTACCTCTCGCATTTAATATCCTAGAGTTAAAGCTTTCTGAAATGCCATTTTCAAAGGCTGCAGTGTCTCTATCCATCTCAAAAAAAAGCCCTGCTCCAACTATTAGGATCTCTTTCAACCAACCATTTATGTGCAGCTTCATCCTACATCTTAATTTGTTCCATAATCTGCAAGAAATGCTCTTTTATTGTGCAAGCAGCTGCTGACCAAAAAAGTCTTTTTTTCCATGAGTCCACTCCACTTTCTCTTAAAGTTTGCATAGATATGTCTGGTACATTGTTTATGCTCTGCATCAGGGAACCAAGTACTCACTGCTTCAATTAATCCCTGAACAAAACATAAATACAATTCAGTTTATGAGTTTATGTGCTTTCAGATATGATAGTCTAAACCCTTTCTAGTACTAACCTTATGTGCTCAGATATGATAGTTTAATCCTTTCCATAATCCAATCCAAATCATCATGTAACAGGAAAGAATACCAACACCAGGTTGTTTTGTTTTCTACCTCAAAACAACTGCCCCAAGCAAATGGAAACATTTTGATAGTTGCAGTCTCTGGCATTGCTCTGTAAGTTTCATGGCTTTACAGGTTTGTGTTAGGAAACACCATCCAACTAATTACTTTTCCGTCACGCATCCTTCCATAGGCTTTAGACCCAATAAATCACTAAGTACATCCTTTTTAAGTACATCAGGACTTCATTTTTTTCTTCTAAATCCATTGACCATGTGGACCCTGGGTTTGACTCTAGTAATGCTTGTCTATATAATTCCATTCCCTACTGTTATGATCCACTAGACCCCCTCATGATACAAACAAAGCACTTTGTTAGCCCTTTTACATTGCCCTAAATCTAAAATCTATCAAATACTTTCCTTATTCTAATTTTGCATTTACTTGAACTTAACCATGGATTGTTATTATTTCCCTTGCATTATGATGTGCATCCACTGATAAGTCACCAATGCACTAAGTTATAATTCTACAACAGTTGTGATCTGGATTTAAAGTCTTGATATGGATAAGCTTTTCTTGTACTATCCGACTTGCCAAGTTGAATTTGCAATCTTCTTGAGTTGATACCTTTTTTTGCTCTTGTTAACCACAACCAACATAACTCTTCTGTTCTTTTTTGCCCAATCTCTCTTTGGTGTGCCTTACTTTATTTGCCTAGGTTTTCACCAGTTAGACTCATTGTTTTTCTTCTTAACTTTACTACTCATGACCCTTCAGTACTATCCACAATCATTTTTGCCTCTTTTTACCAGACATCTTCCTTCACTTACATTCCTACCACAAAAGCACCTGCAATTTATGATGTCATTCATGCATGTACAAAGTTGGTAACCATTGCCACTCCATAATTTGCAAACACTGCTTAAGTTGTGATGTGTGTCTCAAACTCATGCACTAAGGAATGGTTTACCATTGATCCATGGGGTTTCTGGGTCAAAGGCAGGGCACTGGAACTTCTTTTTTTTGCTTATACTGACCTATCGTATAACTTCTGTTCAGGGTATCAATTTATCATTAACCTACCATTCAAAATTTGGATTGGGTTACTTCCTTTATGACCAATGAATTTACTCCTTCCAACCAGTTTATTAACCAAGGATCATCACTATAAAACTTTTGGAAATTTCTACATTTTCGAGCGTCATCCTATGTTTGAAAATCAGATCTCCTTAACATCACCTAGTATCTTGGCTTTTCAGTATCAGTGAATGGCTGGGTCATCTTCTTCATCAATCAAATTATCATTACGTATCATTTACATACATTATAACCATTATTGCTCAGTATAAATGGTTTTCCCCATTTTAACGACATCATTTTCAGAATGCTTTAACAACACACGTTCTTTTAAATCCTCATCTGTTTTTTAACTGTTTCAAAACCTATATTAAGTTGGACACGAGTTTTTAACATTAGAATACTTAAAGGGCAATAATACTCTAGTATACGAATGATGTGACAAAACTTGAGTTTATCAAACCTTCAAAGTCAATGTCGTCTTTAACTACACGATGGTCGCCTTTCCAGATAATGAAGGAGGGTTTTGGTCAAAAACAACATCGTGATGAAGGTTAATGGTGAAATTCCATATTCTCAAGGTAATCTTGCAAAATTAGGGTTTATTATAAAAATTAGTGGCTTTTATATATTAATGAATGAGAGGGACAATGTTAAAGTCTAGGAAATAGAAATTATACAAGATGATAATCACAATACCATTTTAACGAATTGAAGCAATTTAGCATTTACATTGTATTACTAGAAAATTGGGGTTTGGGTAGTGTGTTCGTATAAGTCGTTTATTTTCACCTTAATATATACCACATTCATCAAATATTTATCTACAGTGGCTTTTTATTAAAACTAAAAAAACCGGTGGTAACCGGCTATTACGGTAAAATATAAGAATACCAGTTTGGTATGTGTAATAAAAAAAAACTAAAGGTTGAGTAACATAAATGACAATTAAAAAAAGTACTGTTACAGTTGGCCTAGCCTAGATACATTTTACAACTTCATCAACTCATACTTTATTTAATTTCAAAGTGTCGTGCAACATAAATTGAATGAGATTTCATTCCAATCTATTATGCAATTTATACATATTTTCTAAGTCGATCACATGTTCCAAATATTGAGAATGAATTCTTATCAAATTTGGTTAACAAGCGACTGGTTGAGCATGTTATATGTTTGATAAAACAATTTTTTTATTGGATTCTACTTCACATCAGATGGTGATGGCTTTGCATTTTAAGTTTGAAGGTTGTTACATCAACAAAACTTTTACAAAATGATTTGAGACACGTTGATAAGAAAATATGAATTCAAAAGTAGGAGAGAGAATTGTTTAATATAGTTTTTATTAGTTACAAAATATTTTGTTAAAGTTCTTTTGTAAAAAATTTATGAGTTGTTTAGGATGGTATTAATTTTTTTCCATTTTTTTTCTTTTACACTATCTGTGTTTAATTAACAGAGGATGATTATTGTCATGTCGTTTTACTTTTATGCTAGTGATCCATGTAGTTCATAAGGACAACGGAGAATGATTATTGTACTATTGTGGGGTGTCCATAATATTTCAACTAGATTAAGACGACTTTAGCCGACCCAAATTCACTTATTTGGGTTGGGTCATACGAGCCGATATACATTATGCGGGTTAACCTGAACTCTTATTAGGGTCGAGTTTCGGTTGCGAGTTTTAACCTTGTTTAGGCTTCCAGTAAACCCCGAAGGATCCTAAAACTTTTTTTTCAATGTATTCCCCTTGGTTTTTTATTGAGAATTCCCCACCTTTTTATACTATCGTAATATGATTGGCTTATTCAGATTAACTCGTACCCGACCAATCCATACCCAAATAACCCGCACCTTATTAGTATTGGGTACAAGTTAGGATTTTCTTCCCAAACCCAATTAACCCGACCCAGATAACGTTTATCCGGGTGTCAAGTTTACTCGAATAAAAGCCTTAGCTGTCGCAACACTTTTATGTTACTATTGATCAATGGAGTTCATAAGGACCAAAGAGGCAACACAAACTCAAAACCCTGAAGCAAAAGTTGTGCGTGTTTGACATGATTTTAAAGGAATAACAAATCATATTTACGAAAAAATCCCATTCTAAGGCTGGATGGAGTAAGGGTTTCTTCACCCTTCACTTTGGCCACTCACCATTCATTTGTTATGCCGGTGGTACCAACTCGCGCGCGAGTTGCTCCGTGAGTGGTGAGCCACTCACCACAAGTGAGTGGTAAAATTTTGGGCCCTACATGTTTATATCCGTTTGAGATTAAAAAAAACCCAATTTTTACCTATAAATACCCACTACTTCATCCATTTTTAAACACAAATATTTCTATTTATTTATACACACTTCTCACATTCTACATTTAATCAAAATGAATTCGTATACGTTTATGGGCCTAGATGATGTAGAAGAAGGAGAAGAAATTAGTAGCCGCAAGAAGACTTTTATTAAATGAGCCATTGCGTATATTAAGACGAGACGACAAGCTACTCAAGTTGTCGAGAAACAGCAATAACTGAGATAGTTTGTTTGGCAGCTCTATGAGCGTCCTGTCCGCCGCCTATTATACTTGAGTGCCTGTTGTAAAATGAAAACGATTCGGGCAGAACGGTTATCTGAATGGCTTGTCCACTTTTCACCCAGATAGTGATGCAGTACACTTAATCACTTGGCCATACTTTCAAAAGTAATCTCGATTTGTGCTGGAAGAAGAAGGGCATTCCCGTTGATAATGTTGCACATCTGCATTTCGTTCCGATTGGGACATACGGAGTTATGTTGCTTTCTAGATGAATACAAGCAAATAAGTGACAAGATCGTCTCTTTTGGCTTTGATCATTTTTATCAAGCTGTATGGAGATTTTTGGAATCCTGAGTTTTGAGGAAACTCGATGATTGATGTTGAAAACTTCATCGGTTCTCAGAAGATAATGAACGGGTTTCCAGGTTGATTTGGTACGTACTTGATTGTACGGATAGGAGGGTATCGTTGTGTCGTACGCCTTTAACAGGACAGTACGTTAGATCGTGATTCATGTTCGATCTTTCATTTTGCTTGAAGTAGTTTTCGCTCGCTAAGACTTGTGGATATGGCATGCTTTCTTTTGGTGTTGTTGGGTCGAACATCGACATCAACGTTTGTATCAATCCCCTATATTTAAACGATCTCAACCGGACGAAAGCACATGAGATTCCTTTTGTGGCTAACGGGTAACTTACATCTGGTTACAATTCGTGTTGACGGATATATCTTGGATTTGGCGCCAATCGTTTTTTAAAACAATTCCTAGAACCAGCTGTGATGATGTCTACAAAGCGAATTTAGTATAAGCAAAAAGCATGAAATCTGGCAAGAAAAGAGTGGGGAACGAGCGTTTGGTGTTCTTAAGAAGAAATAGGAAATACTAGCCAATCCCACCACGAAGAGCTAAGAAAGATAGGAGTGTTAGTATGATTGTACACTATGCCATCATATTACATAATATGATTCGATAAATAAAAGTAAAAGAAATTATGATATATCTCAAGATGGGTTACGGTAGGAAAGAAATCAAGCCGGACGACCCGCTATGAAACGAAGAACAAGTGCAACGAGTTATGAGGTGGACCAAATCATCACAAGCGCATCAAAACCTTCGACACGATTTGATCGAACACTTGGCTCAAAATGCTTAGTTTTAGCTTTGATTGTTTCATACTTTGTTATGTATTTTTATTTTCGTATTGTACTTTTTTATGTAATTTTGTACGTTTACGTTAACGTTTTTAATGTATGAATAAAAGTTTTTAATTACGATTACGTTTTTATTAATTTTGTACGTTTACGTTAACATTTTTAATTTATGAATAAAAGTAAATTAAAAAAAATGATGTGTAAGGTGAGTTTGGTATTAAAGGTGAGTGTTAAAACGGTTGAAAGGTGAGTGGTAAAGTTGGAGAGAGAAAACTGACGTAGCGCTGAAGTGGATGGTGAGTTTTGCACTCTTACTCCATCCAGCCTAAGGCTGGATGGAATAGGAGCACTCAACTCACCTTACACCTCAGCGCCACGTCAGCTTTCTCTCTCCAACTTTACCACTCACCTTTCAACCGTAATAACACTCACCTTTCATACCCAACTCACCTTACACATCATTTTTTTTTATTTAATTACATTCATTCATAAATAAAAACGTAAACGTATGAAATTAATAAAAACGTAAAAGTAAACGTATGAAATTTATAAAAACGTCAACTAAATTAAAAACTTTTATTCATATATAAAAAACTTGAACGATACATAGATAAATAAAAAAGATACGATACATAGATAAATAAAAAACTTAAACGTAACTACTGCAAACTATACTTCGCCTTGATCTTTGCCTTTATTTCATCCATTGCCTTTCGCTGGTCCCCGACCAAGTGATCGTATGGCTGGAGATAGAACCTCATGTCTTGGTGTTCAAGCTCTCGTTCACGACATTCCACCTCCCTCCTTTTGATCTCTAAAAACATTAAGCGTTCTTCTTTCTCCTGAGCACCCATCTCGATTAGCATCAACCTAGCCAATTCATCCTCATTTACGCTTGACGATGCCGATGATTTTGACCCTTTATTTTTCCTCGCAACAGCTCTCGCTTTGTCCCTGCCCTCTGGTCGTTGAATTTCCTGCACCTCATCTTCATCGTTTTCGTCAACATTAGTATTGAGATTAATACTAGCTTCCCCGGACTCTGTGTTGAACGAACGAGAACCAATTGACTTGTGCCTCTTGCTACCTCCCTCAGACCCTATGTTGAAGTTTGGAATTGCTATTTCTTGCCATTTTGGATGATCTTTTAAAATCTTCCAACAATGGCGAAGTTTAAAGGGAAGTCTGGTATCAATTTCATAGTGAATCATGGCCCTTTGAACGTAATCTGCGTCTTCGACTCCACTCTCCGGCCCATACGCATGATGTTATTGTAAATCCCACAAAACCGAACCACAGACGGGCGCACCATCTTCCATTTTCCTAACACCATATCGTACGTTCGACGACCGTAGTGTTGTGTTTTGCTCTCCATGTACGACAAAACCTCACACCAAAAGCCACCTTGCTTCCTCGAGTTACCATGCTTGCTGTTTTCAGAAACGACACTCCAACCTTTACACAACGCAATTTCTTCATCTGCTGTCCACGGAGTCTGTCGGGGTGCATCATCGCTTTGAATCGTCTTTTTTTGGCGGTTACAGGTCGCCTTCTTCTTCTTCATTGGTGATGTCGCGACTTGTTCAACCGGAACTTCGTAAGGTTTGGGTGCTTGCCAAAAACTAGTGTTTTCTTGCAAAGACTCCGAAAAATCAGGCGTGTACAACTCTTCGAGAGGAAATGCATTAATCGGAGAATGGACTCGATCCGTACGTGGTTGTGATGATGAACCACCCATTTGGGTTTGTGACACGTAGTCTTGGTGGCTAAATGGAAACGATGAAGGTTGGGATGAGTAATCCTGAAAAGCGTATGGGTGTGACCCGTAAACGTAAAACCCGTATTGTTCCGGTGCCGGTGCCGGTGCCGGTGCCGGGTTTCGGTATGATTGGTTTAGGTAAGGTTGATGATAGTATGATTGTGGCCGTAACAAGTTCGTGTTCGGTGATGGGTTTCGGAGCGCAAACGTGCCTTCAGGTGTCGGCGGATTGCTCCGATTGGGGTTTCTTGGTTGACGTTTGTTGGGTCGGGAAGTGTTTTGGTGAGACAAGTTTTTTGAAAATAAAAATGAGTTAATTTTTTAGAGAGATTGTATAGAAATATGAAGAGTTTGTGTATTAAAATGGGTGAAGTAGTAAGCATTTATAAATAAAAAATGAAATTTAAAAAAAAAATTAATATATAACGGATAAAAAACATGTGGGTCCCAAATAATTACCACTCACCGGTGAGTGCCGGTGGTGAGTGGCTCACCTCTGAAGGCCCAAGTCACGCGCGAGTTCATTCTACCGGCGTAGGGTGCGAATGGTGAGTGGCCAAAATGAATGATGAGTGTGGCTCTATTCCGTCCAGCCTAACAGGTCATTAGCTGTGCAATATGATGTGCATCTACAAAAAAGGATGAGGTTTTCCCGATCAGGTTTCCAGGAAGACAAGTTTATTGACTCGATCTTAACCGGATATTCCTTCTTACCCTTCCGGACCACCCAAAATTTGTAAATAATAAGGTTTTAGTCTGTTTACACAATTGACAATATCATCCTCATCTCACAAAGATATCAACAAACCAAAAACCATTTCATCAAAATATAAGCAAACCAAAACCTCCATCAAAAAATGTAAAAACATATATTCAAAATTGAAATAAAATTTAAAACAATGAAAAAGTGATACTGCAAATAATTAGGCTCAGATCTGTAAATGGGGGTCGGGTCAAACAGATCCGAATTCCGCCATGGCTGCAAATAAACACAGTTGCATAGTACCATGCTACGCCATCTGGTTATTGCCCCGCCAAGTTACGGGTCGGATCTTCAATGACCCATTTCATTTCGCTCAGACAACAGCAATTAATCATCACAGCCCATTTCATAAACATCACTATTACAAGTACCAAATCCAAATCCTAAATCCAAATCCAAAACCATAAATCCTAAACCCATCTTCGATGTATGGTGTTCCATTGTCACAAAAGGGTTGTTGGTTGAGAAACAAAAAGGGTGAAAATGAAATCATAGGCTTATTAATATGATTATAATAGAATCATATAATGGCAAAAGAGGGGCAACCACCCTTTTGTGAAATTCCCAATCTCTTTCGCCTGAGCCTCATTCATTATCTGAGCCCCCATTTTTGTTTTACCCTTTTGTTTGTTTTGATTGAACACACGTAGCATTGTCATATTTATTTGTGAAGGTGTGATTTTGTGTTTACACTTTTACCGCCTTGGATTTTATTATTTACAAATTATTGCCCTTTGTTACAATATGTTATCGAAGGTAGTGAAGTTTGTGTGTTTTTCACTACTTTTTCTTACATTATTAACAAAAGAGGCAAGGGATTTATAGTCTCATTTGCAACTTTTCAAAGAAATCGATCTAAAGGTATCAGTAATAGTAGTCTAAGAATAAGTCTTCTTTTTTTAACTAAATCTAAGAATAAGTCTAAAAAGTAAAGGTATCAGTAATAGTAGTCTAAGAATAAGTCTAAAAAGTATAAAGATGTTCAAAAATTTCTGTACCGCAATAAGAAACCAATTTGAGTCTAGCGATCATGAAAGGTTTTACGATTGTAAAGAGGTTATAAGATTTTTAAGGATTTCAAACTATCTTGTTGAATAAATAAGTCCAACAAACTTTGAAAGCTAACGCGGAATATAGACTCAAAGAAAACACACACGTGACCCCAAACGTTACATTGTATTAATTAACGAATGAGCAAAGAAGAATGTACGCACACGTTATACCCTCGTACTAAACATTTATTAAATCCCTAATAAAGCTATTACAACGATGAAGAAGAATGAATAACTAGTATCCCCCCTCATCCCTATTTATAGAGATGAGGGGGTATAAAACTTTCCTAAATCAAATAGGAAACATCCTAGTTATAATCTATTCCTAATTTAAATTACAATGTACACTTAACCCCCTAACCTATGTTAAGTTTACTCCTAATATCCTACACTTTTTTTCACTTCTTCGTCAAGCTTCCAAGCCGCTCTTTCAGTTGCGTCCTAATCCCCCGAACATAATTGTCTAGTCTAAACTTAATTATGAAAAAAAGATCGCAAAAAATAGTAACATGAACCATAAATAAGTACGACTGAAGGAGTAGTAAAATAAAGACATCAATGATGTTGTTAATGCATAAAAAAAACATAGTTCACGGTCTAACGTACACATATCCGATGGTGAGTTCAAGGTCTCCAGATATTCAATGCTTAAAAAAACATAGTTCTTGCCATATAACCACTAAATTCGAAGCCACTATTTCAAAGTGGTACACATATCCGATGGTGACTCCAAGGTCTCTAGATACTCAATGATGTTTATTTTCCATGAGCAAATACCTTTCAATGTGTCTAGGGTCTTGTATGACTCATATAAACCACTCAACATGTCATAGATTTTAATCTGGTCTTTGTCTTCGCTTGACGACATAACAATTTTTCCACCATCTAAAATACCCGTTGGGTAAAGATTGTACTCGCCGTCTTCTAAAATGGATGGAAACCAACATACTTTCGACCATGATTTCTCAGTACCATGTTCCTCCATTACACAAAACCCATATAAACCATGACATACTACGAAAGCGTAAAGGCATCCATCCAATGTATCCACACCATGGACACCATCTATAAAAGCTGGTAATGGTATCTCTGAAAATACCATATTCTCGATATCTAGTTGAACCACCATTTTCCACTCGTTTTTTCGTGCAGCCCAATACAAAAATCCGTCTACTGGTAGACTTTCAAAAGGTGTAAATCCTTCATTCATCACACTCGTTCCAAAGATCAAAGATCCGATTGAGATTTTTGATTTTCGCCCAATTAGTCTCATTGGTTGTGTTTATAAGGTCATTAGTAA